>APFE031169345.1:0-76534 GCA_000404065.3 Pinus taeda
CATTGTAGTCTTCTTGGATTTCTTTCCCATTCCACTTTCTTCTGTTTCTATGGAAGAATTCTGCACAGAGTGAAAGATAGGCATAACACAGGCAACAATAACATGAATTGAACATAATGAAATATATATATATGGGTGCATTCATAGTGATCAATCTACTTAAGGCGGCCTTAGGATCAAATCTGTGGATAGATCTCAAGCTTGTTATTCTCATTAAATGGTCGTTACAGCCTGTCAATCTCATTAATTCCTGTTGCTTCGATTAATGGCCGAGTGATTTATTTGAGGCATGCTTTGGGTGATTTGGCGGTTTGAATGCGGATGAGCGGCTTTCCAAAGGATATGGCCTTAATTACGAATAAATCATATTAAACTGCCTTTATGACTGTTACTTTGAAAACTGCGCTTTTTTACCCTTTACGCAATCGGGCATCGGGGAAATGCTAAGTTATTGCATTGGTTTTGTTTGGAATCCCCGATCGCCGATAGCAATATTGCATCGCGTCAGGCATAGCTGGTAGGGCCACTTAGGATGAGGGCATGGTGAGTCGTCGATCGCCGATAGCGATATCGCATCGCATCGGGTGATGGGGAGCTTCTTTGCACTATAAGTGTTATCGCCGATTGCCAATTTCGCATCGCATCAAAGCAAGGGTCGTTACTCATGTTACTTTATGCTTTGTCGATATCCGATTGCGATTTCGCATCGGCGAAAACCAAGATGTCCCTTAAGTTGAGCTTTCTTTGTCATTGCGATATGCGATCTTGCGATCGCTTTATCGCAATGATAAAGATAAATCATTTTATGTTGGAGTTTATCGATTGGTTTTATTAAAAAGGCCTTTTAATAATGTTTTCTTTTATTCGAACCTTTTTTGAAATAGAACTTTAAATTGATACCAATTTAAAACAAAAATCAAAAGGGACCCATTTCACATTATAATTTTGGAATTTTAATGATATGAAATGGGGGGTTGTTGTATGGCACAACACTTCCATATCCGCTGTATCTTTTATGATAGTGTAGATTGGTCACGTGCTAAAGCAAATGTGGTTTCATATCACTTTCAAGGTGGGTATTATGTTACATAGTCAAAGATCTTTAATTATGTAATAATTTTTGGAGTTATTTACTAATTATATGGTTTAGAAATATTTAGTGAAATTTTGGTAAAACAATTTTTGGTTAAATTATGACTTTTTGTTATTTAAAATGAGTTTTCCATTGTATATATAAATTCAATCTAAATCTTAAAAGTTCTGGGTTATGGAAGAGCTCACTCAAATTCTTATTAAATTTCTAGACAAATTGTACTTAAAAAAAAAAACCTTTGGCTCTAAACTAAACGCATGGACTAGTAAGCTATTTGCTTCATTTTTTATTTTTATTTTATTTTATTTTATTTATTTATTATTTATTTATTTATTTATTTTATTTATTATTTTTTTTTTTTCAGCACGAAAAAAAAAGAAGAAGCTATATATTTGTATTATATTCATCAAAATAGGTAATACATCCAAATGCATATATATGATATGGGGGGGATATAAACTTAGTAGCAACGACAATGGTGTGGCATAATGCCACAACATAGTGGGAACAGACATATGGATACCCAGACCAGCTTCATATGAACGTATTGAGGAAAGCGAATGTATAAGAAACAAAGAAAAAGATCAATCTGTCCCTGTGACAAAAATATGAGAGTATCTTCGCAATAGAAAAAAATGCAGCAATGGAGAAAAGTCACATACCAGATATACTTCATAAGAAAGACATTACGTACCCGATAAGCAAAAATCTTGAATTTGGTAAGAGGTGTTGTCCACTGTGATTTGCATTCTCCAATAGCCTTGGGGAGTGGATAGGCCGATTTTGGATAATGCATCTGCCTTCTTGGTTTTTTCCCTGCCAATATGTGAAATAGAATCCCTTCTGCTACGCCATAAAGCCTCTATTCTATTCAACCATCCAGTAAGATTGATATTTTTTATTAAATGTTTTGACTGGACGTGGTCTATGATAACTTTCGAGTCTCCATAAATTTGTAGATTCGGAAGGTCAAGAAAGTTACCAAAAGAGAAAAGACCAGCGAGGGCCATCGCCTCAGCACAATTGTTGGACCCTGGTCCACCATTCCAATAAATTTCAAAAGCTTGACCAGCTTCTGGAATAATGTATACACCACATGCACATGTTCCATGTCGTGCTGCTCCATCAAAGTAGGCACGGGGAATTGCAGTGGGCTCCCTTGTTGAGATCCTTTTTCCATTGGACACGACGGATGTTACGGACAAATCGAGAGCCTTGTATTGACGAAGGATGGATTCGACAACAGTAGAAGGAGATTGGTTTTTTGAATTGAAAATCAAGCCATTACGCCAATTCCATATGGCCCAGATAGCCAATAAAGGAATGGGCTGTCACACTCTATTTATGTTGCTCCACGTTTTAACGGCCTCTATAATGGAAGAGTAAGAGCTATGGTTGAAACCAATGTGTGCTACTAGGTTCCTCCAGATTGTCAGTGCTTGTGGACAACAGAGAAAGAGGTAAAAAAATTTCTCGTATTCATATTTACAGAGGGGGCATATAGCAGGCCCATGCCAGCTACGCTTTTGTAAGTTATCCCATGTGAGGTTTTTGTTTTATTATATTTTGAACTTTATTTTAAATAAAAAAAAAGTTGAAAATTATAATTTCCAATTATTGATATGGAATTTTATTTTTATATATTTTAAATGTTTTAATTTATTTTAAGATAATTATATTATGAAAAAAAAATTAATTAAGATAAATAGCTTGTATAATGTGCACACCTATAACAACTTACAATTGGTCGATTTTTAATCCTTCTCTAAATTGGGGTTAATATAAAGATGTCCCAGTAATGTTGAAACTTTGTGTCAACTTTTGTTTGTTTGTTGAGATATAGAGTTAGATTGGATAGTAGCTTAAAGAGGAGTAATTTTTGGTATTGAGTGGAAGTGAACAAATTTAAGGGAAAAAAGTTAATTACTAGATAAACTTGCGAGAAATGCAAGCATTTTTAGGACTTAAGCTTATAAGTAAATTGGTATTACCACCCTTTTCTAGATGCTTCATGATCTTGAATGATGTAAATCTCAAGTCCTCTGGAAATCATATTTTAAAATTCATTCCCTCTTTTCATGCTAATTGGAATGAAATATTTTCGTCCATTCCTTCTATTCATGCTAATTGGAATGAAAATCTGAATGACAATGTATAATCACATTTTCTATGAAACAGTTTTTGAATAATAACATTGCAAATTTATGTAAGGGTGTTATGGTCAATTTAAATACTTTAAAACTTTGGATGATCTAAATTCTAAGACCTCTAGTGATTTAATATTCATAACCTCTTCCATGTTGATTAGTAAGAAAAAAAAAATGTAAACAACAACATATAATCATATTTTCTATAAAATATTTTTTATTAAAATATTAAAATGGTATAATTTTTATCATAGCATTAAAATTTTATATAGGATGAAGTCGTCAATTGTGAATTACAACATATAATCACATTCTTCATAAAATAACTTTTGATTATAACATTACAACTTTATAAAAATAACTTTTGACTATAACATTCCAACTTTATATGAGATGAAATAACTCCCGATTAAAAGTTTAAATTTTCCAAAATTTATAATTTAAATTTCATTGCCATCCCATTCTCAGAAAAATAATATCTAATCGTATATTATTTTATCGTAACATAGTGACTTCATGTGAATGTCATCATGACTTCATATCTCCATAAAATAATATTGGATGACTTTATAGGGAGGTGATCATTTATTATATTCATTACGACTTTATATACAAATGGGGTGGTCAATTTAGATATCTCATGAGTTGCGAATCGCGATGATCTAAAGTTAATTCGTGGTTAAAATTTCATTGCCTCTTATTTCGTTCACTTTTAGTTGTGAGGTAGGTTTGTCATTTATAATATAATGTGTCAACGAAGTGGAATGGTTATTTATGCGACCCCACCCATTTCATTTCAAGGTATCTACGTTTGAAAATCACTACCCAATTAATGTTGGCATTTGATATATTTGACATTTTAGTGTTGAATTCTATGAAGCTCGAATTTGGAAATCAATTTCTCACTCGCATTTTCGTCATTACCTTTAAGCATAGATTTTACATGATTTTGATTTTGATTAAGCACTAAGTATTTATACTATAAGGCGCATTCTTGCTTGCAGTTTCTTGCGCTAAGTTGCATCGTTGTTATTATTCGGCCTATCAGTCCATCCATTATCTATATTATACCAATAACAATGACATCTCTAACAACAGGTCCCCTTTCCGATTTGGCTGCTTCTTCCCCCTCCACTGCCTCCTGGTGTGCCTCGACTTCTTATTCCGACTACGATGTGTTCATAAACCATCGTGGGCCTGATGTTAAGAACACTTTCGCCAGTCATCTCTACAGACGCCTTCGTGACCATGGATTAAGAGTGTTTCTGGACAAGCCCGAATTGCAGGAGGGTCAGAGTATTTTTTCTCAAATAGACCATGCTATTCGAGTAGCCTCTGTCCACATTGCTATATTTTCCAAGAATTATGCACAATCCAGTTGGTGCCTCGATGAACTCGTCCTCATGAAAGAGTCAGGGGCTACCATCCTTCCCGTTTTTCTCAACGTGAAACCTTGTGTGGTCCGGCACACTGGTGAGGACGGAGAGTTCGCTGAAGCACTGCAAAAGCCTCGACCCTCGAACCGGGGAAAGGAAAAGACGTTACGATTCCGATACTATCAAAAAATGGAGAAACGCTCTTTCTGATGTGGCGGATATGAGCGGCTTTGATCTGAAAGCTTTTAATGGGTGAGCATCTTTTGTTTCTTTTTTCAGAAGAAGAAAAGCTATCATTTTATTAATAAAAACAGTAGAGTAAAAACAAAAGAGTGTACATAATTTATGAGATGATTGGTAGATTTTTATCAATTTTCTTATATCTGTTATCGTTTACATAAATGTCTAAATTATTCCTATAATCGTTCTTTTTATCACTACCCTCGCCTAGGTTATCGTTTACATAAATGTCTAAATTATTCTTATAATGTCTAAATGTTTAAATGTCTAATTTGCCACGCCCAGTCTGGACAGTACGCTTTTCCACAGTAGCTTTGATCTGCCCCGTCTGAACACTCTGTCTTTCAAGGGCGCCCTTGACTTGCCCGGCCTGAGCAGCATGCTTTTCCACGGCGCCTTTGACATGCTCGTCCAGCCTGAACACTATACCTTTCTATGGCAGCTTTCCCATGACCAGCCTGAAGATGGTGCGATTCCATGGCACTCTTGGCCTGGGCGGCGGGAACGCGGTTCTTTTCCAGGGTACCTCTACTCTGCACGGGCTGAGCACAATGCTTTTCGGTAACTCTCAAACCCTTCCGATCCGCCATTGCTGCGACACTGTTGTTGCTCACAATACTCGAACAAGGAATGCACGCAGCGACTCCACAGCAGTTCGACCACGATCCTGTGATGCTCACACTCCGGTGATCCACCACAGGTCGAACGCTGCCTCTGCAGCAACGCCTACTCTGCCTCCCGCGTGAATGGCGTTCCCCCTGAGATCAATACCGTGCCTCCTCATATCAACGTTGCCACTGCAACCGCGGATTTATATCGACCTTCGGCTCCTCCGGAACAGTCCACACGACCTTCCACTATCTGCCTTTGTAGAACCTTGTTTTGGCTGCATTTAGATTAGAATTGCCAACAAACTATGCATCAAATCTGATTTCAAAGACCAACGAAGAAATCGAAAATTCAGGCGAGAGCACTAATAGTCAAAATCCATTAAAGGCACGACCAGCACACCGATAGCTTCCTAGATTTGACAAATCATTCATCTTGGAGCTTGATTGCATCCTGAACCAGCGTCTTCAGATAAATCACAACCTCCATAATGCCACGTTGCCACGATTCAGATCTTCTCGTCCCATGAGTCCCACACACGATAACCAAGTTTCTTTGCGTACTTCATTGACTTTGTTGCCGGCGCTTCTCGTCCTTCAACTTCTTCATGTGGAATCAATCCAAGAGATGATACATATATGATTAAGCAATTAGGCATGCAGAAATCCAATTGATCATATCTGAAGCCCGATGCCTTGTCTCAATCCTTCCACCGAGGCTATGACCACATTATTGATCCATATTCATACCAAATCTAAATTCAATTATTGTTGGACACCTAATCCTCAATGGATTAGTGTGGAAGCCGAATAGACAAAAGGAGTCCAAGAGACCTTGGGATGTGAATCCCAACGGTCACATAATGTACTATAAATGTAAATCTCTTGCTAATAAAAATTGTATTGCATGTTTTATCTTTCATATCTGTCCATGTGTGTTTGACATGGTATCAGAGCAGGCGATTGCTGGACCTGCTCCAATTTGAGCCACTTGTTTTGTGGCCTCTATATATATGTCAGTTCTGCGTTCCCTGACCTCTGCCTCTGCTTTATTCCCTTCTGTTCTGCGATACCTGCGCTATCTTGACATATTCTATCTATGGACTCTGAGCGTATTCAACTGAAGAGGGTGCAGAATCTCAGAAACTGTGCATAAACGTTTCTGTCCATAATGCGCTGCCCCCACCTATCTGTCAGTAGCATCACTCTTGAACGCTGCTTTTTTCATTATACCCTCTTTAACGGTCACTGTTGAACGCTGCTCTTTTTCATTATACCCTCTAGCAGAAAACTGGCAATTCTGAGCGATTCGACGGTGAAAAGACTTTCCCCAGAAGCTGTCGCGGAGCCGAATGAATCTATGAACGTTGTGTAATACTGAACACTGATCCAGGAACGCTTGGCGAAGGCAAATGAGGCTTTGAATGGTCTGAACGGGTCCTTGTGGTTGCTGGTTCGGTTAACCTTGTAAAGCTGGAGATAACATAGTATTGAAAGGCATTTGGACGGCGTATTGATGAGTCTTGACAGTGGCACGAATTGTTAGACACATCAAAGGTAATGCGTGTTGAAACCTTGTGAAGGACTGTGGTTGATTGTAAGTTGGGTAAAGGATTCCATATAAATTTGGACCATCGATTCTTTGTTGTTTCGATCCTTCGCTGTGATGATTGATTGTATTTAACGCATATTTCAAAGTTGAATATTGAATCTGCTTTATGTCACTCATTGCACCAAGCTCTCTTTCAAAGCCATGTTGTTGATCAATGCTGCTTCTAGACCATTTTACTACCTGTTTTGGTTTCTTGAGAAACGCGGTGTCTGGACCATCTCCATGTTAATTCTGCTCACAGCCTTGACTTTCAAAGAGGAACTGTCTTTCCTCTTGGCGAATGCATGGCCAATCCGAAGACCATCATACTTTTTCTGAGATAGATTCAACTGGGAGTTATCGATGACAGCCATGGGCTTGGCTGATGCAGTAGCGAAGGTAGCCATTTGAAAATCAGAATAAATAAATATCTCGCAGAAATTTTATAGATCCAGATAAAAACTCTTAATATTTGTGGAAGTATAAAGCAAATGTACGGTTCCCGGGATTCGAACCTCGACCACAGAAGGAAAATGAGCTATAAAACAATTATAGAGAAAATCAAAGCAAACGAGATTGAGAGAAGATAAATGTGACCACTCCAAGTGTAATAAATAATTCCAAAAGTTGATGTTTTATGCTCTAGCTCCCTAGTCGAATCCGTGGTATGTTGCTTTGGAAAATAAAGTCTGCCCCTTTGTCACAGGAAAATAGTGGCAGAGTTGCTCTGTCGCGTCTCGTTCTTCTTCTTTAGCGGCGGTAGAAGACACTGAGCGACTTGTCGCCAGATTTGGGAATTTTATGAGCTGAGTCCTGAATCTCTGGCTACAGATTGCAGCCATAACCATAATTATCGACGTTTCTCGTCTGAGCTGAGGAAGTAGAGGAGGTTTGGATGCTGATATTTGATAATGATGAGATGATGAATGGAAGAATTTATTTATATTGAATCAGTTTGGCTGCTGAGGTCAGTATACAGTTCCGCAGCTTACAGGCTCGAGTGACCAGGGGCTCATGAGCGGTGGACCTATATTCTTAACACGCATAGAAGTGGCAGATCCATCATTTAGAATACTAATTGAATGTCTATGATCAATATTCTTCTGCTTTTGAATATTTGACTTTGTGTATCCCATTGCCTCTTTTATCTCAAAAAATAAGCATCGAGGCTACCAAAAAGAAATGTGCTACAATATTTAGAGGCGCCTGCTGATATTGCTCATTTTGCTGTTGTTTCACGCTTTTGGAGGCAATTTGTTGTTGAATGTGGATGTTCTAAAGAGCTTTGCATTAGATTATTTCCAGAAATATCTAGGTTTAATTGTGTTGCTGAATTTAGCCAAACAATCAATTCTGAAGGAACTAGTTCAAGTAAGGGCTACGTCTGAATAATAGCAGGGGTTTTGATAATCTAATTTCTTTCCTGCTGCTACGGATTTCCATCTTCAGATTCCGAAGATAACACTGAAAGATTTATCATTGTTCAGATCAAATGAGAGCATGTTTTTCAGGGTATTATATCAAGTTATGTTTCTGGGTGTGATAAATGTGCGCCCTACGCCAGTTGTTATGTCATATAAGTAACAGTGTTGTAGATTGACAGAAATTAAAAACAAGGCACTGAAAATACCAGTTGCGCCTTGTGGGCGAGGAAGGATTAGCTCCAGTTGAGGTTCTCATGAACAGGACATGAATTCAATTTTTTAAACAAGTTGAGGTAGTATTTATTTATGTCTTTACATATACCATTTTGCATTGGGAATCTACCTTTTGAGTTTCTCTCCAACAGTTTAAGCTCACTATTTTTAGCCAAATTTTTTAAGTGGTATATGTTGAAAGTTGGTCTTAGCGGTTGCTCCAAAGCCTACCATTAAGGCTTGATATTGTTTGTAGAAGAAGATATTGCATAATTGCTCACATTCTTTATTTGCCCACTGCTAAGAAAAATGGCTAAGCTTGAAAGAATATTAGAGTTATTGAGAACACTAATCGTATCCACTACTGACAGCGCAATCATAATCAATAAAGACATTATTGCTGACATTCAAAAATGTATACAAAATGCATAAGAAAAGATAGAGTTTTTGCAGCTTGAGACAAAGCTACAGCAGGAAGAATTACACAAGTGGAGTCATCATTCTGAACCTGTTTCTATTCAGAAGATTGAAACAGACTCCCATAAACAGCAAGACAATAATGTTACAGTTCATTCAGATAAAGCAACAGTTGTACATGCAGATGCAGAAACTCAGTCTGCACTTCCCAAGCCCATCATCAGACCTTGGGAACAACTTGTCCACAACAAGCACATAACCGGTCTTGGATATGACAATGATTTGTCCTTTCATATTCCAGACTACGCCAAGCCATTTCAGTTTCAGAGTGCTGGATTCATTCATGACAGTTCACCTACTCCTTATGATAGTTCAGCTTCAGCTGTTCCAAACTCTGCCCCTCTTCCACAACAACAACAACAACAACAGATCGTGGAATGCCAACACTGTGATCGAGTTGGCCATCTGAAAGATCACTGTTTTGATCTTCATCCATGTAAGCACTATCATAAAACTAGTCATTCCTCACACAGATGCTTCAGAAACAAACGTCCTGCAAGAACAAAGATTCATCTAGGATGGATCGCTTCTTGGTAATGGGCATCAACAGCCAAGAAGATATTCCAAATACATATTAGAACTTGTTCCAGAATATTGAGCAGTCTTGCAGTTGAGTTTTCTCCATCATTTCACCTTGTATCTGACAGGGGGGAAATGATGGTCATCTACAAGCTTCAAAGCCACATCAAGCAAGCCTGAGCCACAACCTGCCACACGAGTTTTAGAGTTGTAGCCAGAGACAAAGATGCCCGTGAACATGCCTTCAGTTGGCAATCTGGGACACTTCCTCTAGCAGAAGACTTCAACTTCTTGCCAGTTTTGGAAGAATTCCAGGAATAATATTGGGGACACTTCCTCTAGCAGAAGACTCCAGCTTCTTGCCAGTTTTGGAAGAGTTCCAGGAATTGCATTAAGCATTCCAGAGTTGTTGGTCATCCTTAAACCATCACAGGATGAGACTTCCCTTTTCAGGTTGAATTTCTCCCTTTTATGCGGGGTGAGACCTCCCTTTATTGGTTGAAGGTTTCCCTCTTCAAAACAATAGGAGCACTTCCTCTAGCAGAAGACTCCAGCTTCTTGCCAGTTTTGGAAGAGTTCCGGGAAATGCACTAAGCGTTCCAGTGTTGGTGGCCATCCTTAAACCACCACCCTTTATACCAACATTTCAGAGAGCACATTCAGCCTAGTGTTGCCATGCATTTTTGCAAATTTTGTATTACAGCCCTCTTCTTGGACTCATACATAACCCTTCGGATTAAGGGGGGGAATGTTGGACACCTAATCCTCAATGGGTTAGTGTGGAAGTCGAATAGACTAAGCAGTCCAAGAGACCTTGGGATGTGAATCCCAACGGTCACATAATGTACTATAAATGTATATCATTTGTGAATAAAAATTGTATTGCATGGTTTATCTTTCCTATTCTTTCTCGCTCCCCATGTGTGTTTAACAGTGCCTCCTTGGTTCAGATCAAGCAAAGCATCACAAAACCATAACCAGCATACTAGATCTCACACTTCATTAGATATTCATCACTTGCACAGTTGACCATCTTGGCCTAATGATCTTATCCTTATATAGGTTTAGGCCTCTCTCAATACCATGGTCCAAAACCATGTATAACCAATACCTGGGGTCAACTCATCGAACCAAATACCATGGACCAATACCAAAATACCATGGACCAAATACCACGAACCAAAACTTAGATTCCCAACATGTACATGCCTTTCCTTCTATAAATGTGTGTGTGTACGTATACATTACTTGGTATATGGTGCACCCGCATGTATACGCTTCTTTTTCATAGCACACTTGCTTATGGCTCTCTGATCATTAATTCTTTACTATTTACTAGCTGTACTAAGATTTGTCATCTAAGTGAGTTTCCAACAAGGACAACACTTGTATCATATCTGTAGCCAATAGATCCAAGGTCTTATCAATGCCGAAATGTCCAGATAGACCTACACTATGTTTTTCTCGGATGATGTTCTCCCTCATCGAACATTCTGGAACACACAACTGTCCTGCCTTGAATAATAGCTCCTCCTGCAAGTTATAGTCTAGCCATGGACTATGATTCCTCAATAAGGGATTTTCGTAGGCTTCATAACCCTCCTTGAAATCCACATCTATTTGATACAAGTCCTTTAGGTGTTCAAAACCCAAAACTCGTATCACGCTCTCCTGTAAGAGTAAGACTCTTCTACTTAGTGCATCTACTACCGTGTTGGCTTGACCATTGATATGCTTCAATATGAATGTAAAACTTTGCAGGTACTCCACCCATTTTGCGTGTTTATGATTTAACTCATGTTGCTGAATAACATACTGTAATGTAGAATTATCAGAAAACAAGACAAACTCATTACCCAATAAATAATGCCTCCAATGCTTCAAGGCTTGGACAATGACATAAAACTCCTTGTTGTAAGACGTGTATTTTTTCCTGCTTTCATTTAATTTTTCAGTGAAATAAGCCACTGGTTTGTTTTCTTGGATGAGTAAGGCTCCAATGGTTGTATCACTAGCATCACAACAAACTTGGAAAAGTTGGTTAAAATCAATCAACCTCAAAATTGGCCTTTCAATGATCTTCTTCTTCAATATTTGGAAGCTCTTCTTTGCAGCTTCAGTCCAATGGAAAGGCTGAATTTCTTTTTTGATGGTATCCAACCTGGGTGCACAGATTCTACTAAAATTCTTTATAAAGTTGCGATAGAAACTTGCCAACCCATGGAAACTCTGAACTTCAAAAAACTCTTAGGGGATGGCCAGCTAAGTATAGCTACAACTTTTTCTGTGTCCATTTTCAGCACATTTTCTGCAATCACAAAACCCAAATAAACTATCTCCTTCTGAAAGAAAGAACATTTTTTTTAATTTATCAGCAACTTGTTTTGCCGTAACTTCTCCAGAACATATCTAATGTGTCAAAAATGTTCTTCCTTGGTCTTGCTGAAAATTAGTATATCATCAAGATACACAATTATGAATTTCCCAATGAACTCCTTCAACATCTCATTCATTAGGCGCATGAAAGTGTTAGGGGCATTACTCAACCCAAATGGCATCACCAGCCATTCATACAGTCCTTCACTTGTTTCGAATGCTAGTTTCCATTCATCCCCCTCTCTAATTGTAATTTGGTGATATCCGCTTTTCAGATCTATCTTCGAAAAATATGCTGCTCCACTCAAGCAGTCCATCATGCCATCCATTCATGGCAATGGAAACCTGTACTTGATAGTAATGTTATTTATTGCTCTTGAATCTATACACATCCACCACTCACCTCCTTTCTTGGGAGCTAGAACTATCAGAACCGCAAAGGGACTTAAACTTTCCTGTATCAATCCTTTGTCCAACAACTCCTGTACCTACTTCCTGATCTCCTCTTTGTCCTTAGGACTCATCCGGTAAGAAGCTTTGTTTTGGTAAACTTGCTCCGAGAATGAAATCTATGTGATGATTGATACTCCATTTTGGTGGTAAATTATTCGGTAAATCATCCATAACAATGTTGCTGGATTCCTGCAACAATTCCTATATTTCTTCAGGTAAATCAGGAATTTCAGTGTGCAACAGAACTACTCTTACTCTCCTTATAATGGCAAACTTTATATCATTATCTTCAATCTATTTTAGAAATTATTTTCCACCCACCAGCAACACTTTTGTCCCACTAGTTTCTGTTGTTTCTGCTTCCTTGATGGGTACTAGTGTATGCTTAATCCCATCCTTGACAAACTTGTAACAATTTGTTTTTCCATCATGAATAACTTTTCGGTCATACTACTATGGTCTACCTAGCAGAATATGACACATGTCCATGGGCATGATGTCACAAATCACCTTTGTCCCTATATTTGCCAATATGGAACTCCACCTCACATTCCTCATCAACTAGTAGTTGATGACCTTTCTGTAACCAAGACACCTTATCGGGAGTTGGGTGCTTCAACCTTTTCAAACCCAAATTCTCCACCATCTCTGTTGCAACTAGATTATCAGTGCTTCCACTATCTATAATCAATTTGCAGCATTTTCCATGTGACTTGCACACAATCTGAAATAATGCCTTTCTTTGGGTTTTTTCAGTTGTCTCCTTCACCGGTTTCAGTAGTACCTTATTCAAGACTAAGGCCTCTCCTGTTTTAGGTACATTCTCTACCTCTTGGGGTAGCACCTCTGCTTCCTTTGTTTGAGCAACATACACTTCTCTTTGTCCAGCTTGTTCGCCTTCTGGACTCTCAAAGGACGCATGCCCCCACTTCTGGCACTTGTAACACTATTAGGCAGCCCCTTTGCCTCTGCGATTACCCCTTCCTCTCTGGTATGGCCTCCCTCCCATAGTGCTACCTTCCTTTTCTTCTGTCCCTGAGGTCTTTGAACTGTTGCCTTCTTCAATGTTGTTGGCAGTCCTTCCGCTGCCAAAGGATTGTCCTTTCCCTATGCCAGTTCCACATCCTCTTCTGGCATTCTGCTTCCTCGAGATCTTTTCTTCTGCCTTTAAGGCACTCTGGTATGCTTCCTCTATGGTTTTTGGAGAAAGAATACTTATCTCGTCTAATATTTCTAGCCTTAGGCCATTCACACACCTTGCTATCTTTTCTGATGTGTCTTCAATGTAACTGGCTCTCAGATTCACCCGATAAAATTCTTTGATGTATTCTTTCACCATCATTCATCTCTGCTTTAAATTCTACACCTACCGATATAGAGAAATTTGTAATCTTTGGGAAAAAACTTACCCTTCATCTTGGCGACCATTCTGGTCCACTTTTTAATAAGTAACTTATTTGATCTTCTCCTTTTTGCTTGGACATTGTCCGAAAATAAGGCCACATGTCCTTTTAACTTGGTGGCAGTGAATTTAACTTTCCTATCTTCGCTAATCCCCTCACATTCAATGTATTTTTCTAACTCACCAATCTAGTCCAACAACACTTCTATGGAAAAACTACCATCATAATTTGAAATCTCAGGCTTTGGCTTACTACTAGCCAATAAAAATAACCTTAACAATCAGATTCCAGGTCCTTCCTCATCTGATCCATCAGTCGTAACTATAGCTTCTTCATCACTATCATCTCCTCCTTCAAGATCCTTTGTCCTTCCTGATTCTACTAGTGCCAAATGAGCATTCAAGATCCTAATCTCTTCCCTCAATCTGTCATCTACTACCCTTCAAATAGCTCTGCCCTAACCTCTTCTTCCGACTTCCATTTTGTAAAGAAAAACAATTAGTTCTAACCAGCTCTGATACCAAAAATTGATGGGACCAACAATGGACACCTATGGCTTATAATTAATTGTTGATTGTATTGTTGATAGCTTTGTAGTTGGCTGACTGTAGGGCATGGTATTGTGGTTTAATTGATTTGAGGACAAGTGTCCTGGTCATGGGGCTCACTCCTCCCTCCTCTTACTGTAACCAAGAAACCCTAACTCGGCTCATTCCACTGTTTCTCAGGTCTTTTGTTGCACTGTTGAGGTGAGTGTTTCCGCTCTATCACAGGTCACTACTCCTTAGGATTTTTCTTACACACTTGGCAATGTCTGTTATTCTGCACCATATTCTGTAGTCTCGGGACCCCTGGTCTTAGTCGTGGGTTTCTATTTATTCTAATCTAGTTATGGTCTTGGGTCCTTGTTATTCTCTGGTTTTGATTAAGCTACTATTTTTCAGATGTCTGCCTCATTGTTTGACTGTAAACTTGGTTATTTTCTATAGGTCAGAGTTGTGGGGTAGCTTGACTCTAAGTGTTATTTCAGGACCTAAATAGAGGTAAGCTCTTCCACTCCATTTTTTAACATTCTGCCTCGTTTTCAACTATCACTGACTATTCTTGCTCCTGGTGAGAAGTGGGAACTCTGTGACTGTAGTCTTGGCCCGTGGTTTATTTCCTCTGTTAGTGGAGCTTGGCTATGGTAAGTGAGCCTTCCCTAACCCTTGGCTCTGTCTTCAGTTTTCTTGTTTCATGACTCTGTCTCTTGGTTGTTAACGACTTTCTTTTGGTGGTCGTGACAGGAAATCGAGCTAGGCTTGTTGTTGACTAGTCACGTGCCTTGACACCTACACAAGTATCGGGTAGGTTCACACCATGTTGTTCCTCTGTTGATTTGTTTAAAGGGTTATGCTTCTTGCTTGGTCTCTTTTCAAGGGCAGTGGCTTCGGCCTCCCTCATTCATAGTTTGTAATTTATGCCTTCAGGCTGTTGTTGTATATGCGACTATATTTTTGTTCCTAGGAGATTGTGCTCATGTTGGTCCCGTGGGAAACTCAAAATTTTGTTCGGCACCATTGTACAGGATCTTTGTTCTATGACTTAGTCATATTTTTGGGTAGCTGTACTTGGACTATAGGTGTTCAGTGTCGATATATATATATATATGCACAGTGATTTCTTCTTGATAATTAAATAGTGAAGGAAAATGTTATGAGTTATGTTGGTACCTGTAGAAATTGTATGTTCCTTTGATAGTGATTCGCTTGATTCTTTTGCAAGCTCGCTCCTTTGTTTTTCTGAACTTGTCTGCATACTCTGTTTGCTGCTAAGTTAGTTATTCATTCCCCATCTTCGTTAGAAAATATATCAATGGTATTTGTTAAGTTAGGAAGAAAATATTCAGGTTGTAATATATGCATTCAAATTTTGAGAATGATTTCACGCTTGTTTCTATTCAATACTATGATGGTCAAAAAATTACAATAACAGTTTCCTTTCCCTGTTTTTGTAAATATCATTGTACAGTTATTAAACTGTCAGTAGTTACATTTAGTTATTCGTTGATAACTGTTCTTTCTTGATTATGATCTAAAAGTAAATTTTAAATAAAAATAAAAAGAACATAAACAAAAAACGAACAGTGGGCTGAGACAGCCACTCCTAGAAATTTAAATGAGAATAAAAAAAGTAACTGAAACTCAATTTGTTTGCAAGGGAAAACACTCCAGCAATAACCTCCCTAATTTGGATGCTCTTGCATCAAATACCTCCTCATTTATTCTCTTAAATTCCACACCTAGATGATATTCCCATTATTGAATGAGTAAAATGCTAAACTAATGCCATAATCCCCTCCCTTTAGAGAGGCTTAGTATGTTACATGACTTAATACTTCATTGAAGTTAAGGTTTTTTAATTATTAACTCTCATTTGTTGATAAGTTTTTTGACCTTACAAAATATTATTAAACGTATGCACATGAATATCCTTGCATGTGTGAGTAGTGGGCATAAAATTGAATCTAATTGTTGCATTTTGGTAGATATGTTAGGTGAAATTTTAGAGGAATTACATCTACATACAAGATCCAACTAAGTAGATTTGGAAGGTTTTCGACCCCAAATCTTCAAATTGAGAGATACCACTGAAACAGGCCATGAAAGTTGATTCTTTTAATTTTTCCGTGTAGAATGTACCAAGATACATGAAAAAAATATAATTATCTATTCTATATAATAAGTAATATAATATGGGAGATGCATTGAATGCAGAGAAAATTATCAAAAATATTATGTAGATCCATTTCCAAGTAGAAGAGACTTTAAAAATGTGATAGGAAAAGTAAAATCGAGAACATGCTAAGCATAGAATTGAGAAAACATTGAAGGTGGACAATAGAGTTTAGATTCTTTCCAACAAGTAGAGGATACATGGTACTCATAAGAAGATACAGGATCTCTAGTATGGTCCTCTAAATTATTGGAAAAGGTGGGCACTATAGGGACAAGGCAGGTGAAAATTTTCCCACTGCATTTAGTAAAATATTTTGAGGAACCATATTATCCTCGAATGGGGGATATGATCTAGAAAGGATTATTACATAAAATTTAATTTAACTTCATACATTTTGAGTGGAAAAATTGAGGATTTTCCGTCGAGTGCGCATTTTGGGGTGAAGTCCTCATTTTGTTATTTAGAGTCTAGAAACTTCTAAGGAAAATGAAACTTTTGGGTTTATAAATTCTGAGCATTATTGTTATATTTTTTAATCTATTATATCCATTGAACTATTTCCAATAATGAAAAAATAATTTGAATTAGATTTTGTATGCAAAGATTATGCAACCTACAAGTAGACCTGCCTTATTGAACAAAATGGTACTTTGTGGATGTCATATAATCCCTCATTACTCACACACATAGAGCTAGTCATTTTATTTATTTATAATAAGGTTACAATCAGGCATAAAACCAAATAGTAATTCAGGTTTGAGGCATGTGAAATCCCTAATCCTAAATGGCTATGAAGCGATTTTAAATTCTAGGTCAATTATTCACCAATAATTGAAAAAAAATCTAGGAGTGGGATATTGAAATATAATAGAAGATATAGGATATTTTGTAGTAGCTATTTAGGTCATCGCACCCATAGAAACTCGATATATAGTGCATTTTTCTTTGTAATTACATTTTCTAACAATGAATAAAAGAATAGTGAAGAATATTGACAATATTAATGATGTTCTTCCTTTGAAAAGGCGACCATGTCGTCTTTTAGTAAAAATGTTGATGATAAACATTTTCTATAATACTATATTTAGAGGAGTATGAAAATATGATGAATAATATAAGCTCAAGAAACATTCTCCAATCATCACCTAAACAAAAATTATAAAGGAAAAATGTCTAAGAGGAAATGGAGCGAAATAATGGAACATTTCAAAATACGATTTTAATGTTTATGCATTCCATAATGCTTTCAGTAATGTCAAAATTTTCTTGATAGTGTTTGTAATACAAGGGTTTTCTAGGGGATAAAATTTAATTTTGTTGCATGGAGAGGCACGTTTTAAAACTCAATACGAGGGAGGGTGATGTGTAATTATGTTTGTGCTCAACCTAGAATTGACGCGTATTATATATATATATATATATATATTATATATATATATATATATATATATATTATATATATATATATATATATATATATATATATAAATATATATTATTGTATATATGTTTGTTAATTTTAATCAAATTATTCCTCGTTTGACTAATATTACAACCCACTATCAGGGAATTGTGTTAAAAAAATATTTTCATTCTTTTTGGTATCCATATGTAAAATATTCTGATGTTCATATGAGGTAACATAATTTTATAACAGCTTTAAATAGATAAATTAATTAAAAGTAAAATTATTTTATATTTAGTTTTTGATTATGGAAAATATCTATCATTCTTATACATTTTAAAATATTTCAATATGAAAGATAAAGAAACCATTTCAATGTATATGTTAATTGATTTTTTCCAAAAAAATCGATGTTAACTAATTCATCTATATATATAAAATGTCAACCATCATAAAATATTTCAATAATAATATAAAATAAGTAATTCGAATTTAAAAATTAAATTACTTTTTAATGTATCTCATTCAATCTTTAATACAAAATTTGTATGTCATATTTAAAAAAAAATTAAAAAGTTTAATCAATATATAATATTTAAAAAAATTATTATGTAATATATATATACTTTAACATTGAATATCTAATATAGAGGGAGGTGTCCATTTAAGAAGATTTAGGTATCTCAAAAGTTTTGATGTTTTTAGGAGCTTTCTAGACATGTGATTAAAATGGACCTATACTTGTATAAATGAATCATTTCCTCACAAAAAAAAGTAAGGATAACATAAAAATTAAAGATAACAAAATTGGATTGAAAAAAAGTGAAAGGCATTTGGTTTAGATGAACAAATGACTAAACAATAAAGAGATAGAAGCAAGAAGAAAACTCTTTATATCATGTAGAATGGATTGATGGGTAAAACACAACCTATTATAATAAGTTCAACCAAAGTACTATGAGAAGCTAAATTTTTTATTTAAAATTACGATGTTATAGGTTAATTAAAATAAGCTATTATTTACTATAAGTTGTGATAATCGAAATATCAATAAAATGGTGTAAATTATAATGAAGGAAATTTTAATGTTACAGACGAAGTTGATGGAGAAAGTCATGCATCTCATATTGTTTGTTTTTAATCCTCATGTCAATAATATTTTATTGAAATAAAATTATTTATCATTGAAACATATTTATTTGGAATCGTGATTGTGGTTAGACCAAAATTCACAGGTATTAATAAATAAACACATTTCTAGAGTTAAAATATATATGATAAGCAATTTAGCACATGTCCACATGTCATGAAACAAATGGGGAGCTCTGGTTTATCTGATGTCCAACAATCTCCTCCTAGCGCAAGCCGAATGTCATTCAAACTTGAGACCTTTGACTCTAACACCACTTATTGGAATCACAATTGTCATTAGAAAAAAACCTACAGGTATTAGTAAATGGATGCATCACCAAACTTAACAAATTAATGAAACATGATTAAGCACACATCATGAAACACACAAGGAGCGCTTGTTTATCCAATTCCTAACATTGTAAGGAGTTAAATTTCTCCTATTTCCAAAGGTCTTTGAGTCATAGATTCTTAAACAAATTTCTTATGTCACAAGATCATAAAATATATCAACCTAAATGAAAAAAACTAATCTTATAATATCATTATTAAAATTACATTCTTGTAGTCATATGCTTTCAAATAAGATTTGAACTTAATACCATATATAATACTAACTATTATCCTAATTACCACTTAACCTCTTAATCAAAATAACATATTGTCTTCATCTATATAGTATTCATTTATATCGAAAAGAAACCTACAAAATTTATAATATGTATTAAAAATATGACTTTAATTTTAAACATATTTTTTTATTATATATCCATTTGACATATAATAGAAATCATAAAAATATAAGGAATATACAATAAAATTTGTATTCTAAGACAATTTTTTAAAATTTTATTTTATTTTTAAAATTTTATTTAAGTTTTTTAAATTGTTCTTGTGATTAAAAAGATAGTATTTTTCTTACTACATCGTGACGGGGTGTACTCTTAAGTCACTCGGGAATGATGATCGCTAGTTTTGAAACTCTGTGGGCCCCTCGATAGGAGTTTCTTAATCCATAAGTAAACTTTTGTAATGAGAATACAAATAATATATTTTTTTTAATTTTTTGTAACATTATTTTTAATTTTAAATAAGTTTCTAACTGATAAAATTTTATTAACAATGAGATAAACATAATTTAACCTAACTATTCACAATTTACTAACGTATTCTATGTGGATAGTGTTGTGCTTTAGTAATTTAATAAATTTAATTATTTGTATTTTAGAATTAAATAAATTTATAAATGTGTAAGCGGCATTATCATTAACTTATTCAAAGGAGATGCCTAATTATCATGTCATTAACAAATGTCTCATCATAGGATTCAGCGGTGGTCCTAAATATACGCTTGGAAATCTGGAGTGAAATAAAGTAACTAGCATTTGCACCTGATGTTGCAAAGAAAACGCTGTAAGGCAAGTCAATAGAAAATGAACTAGTAGCTTGAAGTGTCTTGTAAAATCAATGCAATCTCTGCACAACATTATAATGTTTCAAAATGATATATTTACAATGTTCAAGATCATTTAGTCAACATGTATCACCACGAAAAATAACATATAAAGGCCTGGAAAATAGGCTTTTGATCACCCTATGAGGGCACAAATAATAATGTTGAAGGTACATTTGAGATAATTTCACAAAATGGCTACTAAAGATGCAATATCCACTTGCAAAAATTAAATTAACCTGAATAAGCATAGAGAAAGAGTGGGTTATGTAGATGGAAAAATTGAGAAGAAGCCCAAGATCATAAAATGAAGGAGAAATAAACTTCAAATAACAATGTTAAATTGACCCTGATTTTCTGAATACAACCATGACCATAAACAACAATGGTGTGATACACTCCATTCCTAGATCTCAACTATAATATTCTATACAGAACCTTTGTGCCCATTTTCACTGAAGAAAAAACCATTACATAGAATAAGGTGACAATAAGACAAAGATATGATAGATATGAAATGGGAAATAACCAATAATTGGCGACAAGACTGAAATAGCTATGATATTAAATTTGACATATAAACTTCTAACTATAATAACAGTTCAATGAATGGAAAAAGGAGTTCTACAAAATCTAGAAATAGATGTTGAATGGGTTATGAAATTCTATTTTCTCCATATGAGGTCTGATGAGGTTGGAAACACTCTCAAACATAGTGAGTCATTTCATGGTAATGTTAAAAATTTCTAATCAAGTTTAAAAGGAGGCAATTACAAAAAGAGCTATTATATTAGTAGACATGTATCTAATCCCATGTCAATAACACTATATCATGGGGCCGAATGCCTGGAAGAAAAACAACTACACTTTGGCAATGTACTAAGACCATACTAAGCCAACAAACTGCACACCTATTTTTTAGTCATGTTTGAGTGAATTTCTATTCCATTCAAGGCACCACACCATTTTTCATGTATCAAACTTTAATTATGAGACTAACCCACCTGAGAAAAACACATACTCAATTAATTGAGTAAATTACTGACCTCTCGGAGCTTGATCAATCATGGTTGCAGAAATTGTGATCCCTCTTTTCCATTGTTCATAATCTGCATAAATGGAAAGGAAATCGCCACAAATAAGAACCATATATGAGATAAATAAAAAAACACTATCTCTTGTGGACTAAGACATGTACCCACGTCACAAGTTGCCTAAAAATCAATCACAACGAAGTACTGAAAAATCTTGGAGTTGAAGTTCCCAGGTATTCCCTTGAGGATGCAGTTTGAAAGGTAGTTGCAGTTCCGGGGCATTCCCTTGAGGTTGCAGTTTAAAAGGTACATTCTGAAGATTGCTTCCTGGTGGCACCATGTAGTCCCAATTCCTTTGACTAATAAATCCCTGCTTCAATGTATGTGCTGGGTATGTATGAAAACTGAAAGCTTGTGGAAATTACACAGGGGCATCTGGTACACTCAAATATATTGCCTTTATATAACCTTCATTAAAAGATAGTACATATCCATGGGGATTTAGTACACTGTCAGAATCTGGTATGCCACATGAAAACAAATATCTCTCTCTTTATTGCTGTGCAAACTCCAGCAGTGCCATAAAAGTTAAAACCTGCAATTCTGTTTGGTGACCACATTATAGGAACCTCGTGGTTATAATTTGTTCTGCATTATCATGGAGAAAAAGTTAGAACACATCAGCTAGAAAAACAATTATTTAATACTGTATATTCCTAAGTCTAACCTAGTGACCTATCATATCTTTATGTTTAGGCTTGTAGATGGGATTTTGAGTATCACATCTTTTTATTTTTGTTAGTCTGCTTTTGTGGGTTGTTTTGCATTCTCAAATTTGGATTTTGAAGGTGTTTTTTTGGCAATTCTGGCTTTCCTCAAAGTGGTACTCGGTCTGGCAATTAGAGAACTTTGGGCTTGTCTCTTACTCAAGCCTGGAAAGCTTTGACTTATCCTTTTATATTTGTTTGCTCAAGGGATTCCTTTTGGATGTTTGCCATGTATACTCCATTAGGGCAATTATGGGAGCTTTGGGATATGGATTACCAGGAAGTTCCGTAAATGCACAAAGTTTTGTGAAGGCATGAAGACTCCATGAACAACAATAGGACATCTATATTCTTGGTAACATCTAAGGCCCATGAAAAATGAGCACCAATGAATTAGAATAAAATGGCTATTAGATAAAAATGAAAACAATACAATGCCAGAATCTCACAAAAGAAATAATAAAAATAATTTGACTCTTGCAACACTTGCCAACTTCTGTTTGTCATTTTGACTGTAAATGAAGATTATAGAAGTGCTCAGAACCACTTATGTTGCATGCTTCAAGACATCCTAAATAAAAACCTAGGTTAACAAAGAAAATCCTCCATAAGCTGCATACATATGATAAGTTAGTGCTCCAAGTACTCTGGATGTAACAAATTTAAGGATGTTCAATTTGAACTGGTGATTTTTGCAAATTTTTAAAATCGTGAGTGATCTAATTATAAATTACAATTTACTTGCATCAAAGCAAATCAAACAAATTAAACAAAACTGAAAACCTGCAACATTGGACATTGAATGCAAAGAGGTACACCTTAAGAATCAAATAACTACAAAGCTTTAAACAGACTGCAGTAAAACGACATGCATCTTAAGCTCCACTAGCCAGAGCTAGCCACAGACTTGACAATCCATAGATTCAACCTACTATGCATCACGAGTTGACATAAGAAAATAAGTTATATAAATATACACCGTGTGAAAAGCCTCCCATCAAAATTGGGAACAAAAACTGTAACTTAATTTGATAAAATTAACTTCTGAAATATAGGCTCAATCTTAACAGTTACTGTCTCAAGTAGAGCAATCAATCTGCTAACTTATGCAAAAACAAGCAGAACTTTTGAGAGTGCACACCGTGAAAACTTTGGTTGGCAGAATGAGGGTATTAGTGCATAAGACACAAAATAGTCATTATTTGCAATTATTTACCCACCAGACATGATCATAATCAGGAATCTCTAAATTTGCTAAGGCTCCTCACCTGAAAATCGATTATACACGACATAAAAATGACTTGAAGTATGAGATGATGGCATGAGTCCAGACACTACTAATATGTTCAAGCAACCATGTGGAAGTAAGTCTGATTGACAGTTTCAATATAGGGCAATCACAGAAAGAAACATCAACAGCAGTACTGAAATCAAATTACCAAATGTGCCTCAAATTATGGACAAGGAGGCTGCTCTTTTACTCTATAGGGGACAGGGCAGCTAGGGTAAAGTGAAATTTCAACTAAAGGAGGATCTGGTTATGATGGGTACCTGATAAATTTTCTTTCTAATCCTAACGTACTCATCCTAGTCTACAATATATCATGTATTTTTTAAATGTATTATATTAAATTGCATTAGCAGATTTTGATGTTGAACAATGGATGTATGTAAAACCATGAACTAGGCCTCAACTTCTCCAATGGCAGGAAGCCAACTGGGCAAGGTGAATGTCTGGGTGATTTTGACCAAAATATACCCATGTCATAGCAGTAGCTTAGCCAAAGGAAGTGCATCAGGTTAATGCTTTTCCCTTGAGCAATGTTGCTCAAAGCAGGGATGAAGCGGGTCTGTTTTTTGGAAGCAAAGCATTGGAAGTGTTATTTTCCAAAGGGGCACAACCGTCATCTTCTAAATTCCAACACATGAAAAAATATAAGTGTCCAATAGGACCTTATATGACTGTAAACTGGACACCTATTTTTCAAGCATTTTTGAGTGAATTTCAAACTACTAACACCCACTGAATATGACAGAAATAACAAAATTCTATGACATCTTTGGAAATGCATTACGACCATTAATAAACACCAATTTGAAAAGGGGCACAACCTTGATCTTCTAAATTCCAACACATGAAAAAATATGTGGCCAATAGGGCCTTATACGACTGTAGTGTGATTGCTAAGAATGTACGACCATCAACATTTGACGATAGAAGATGATCAATGCTTATATTTTGAGCATATAATAGACTGATCCATCGCTCCACTAATAAATTGTCCTTTCAGCTTTGAGGCATGCATGAGATTCCAGAGTAGAAAGTACTTTGGCTCGATGGTAGAAACAACAAAAGTAAGTTACTCCATGACAAGCTGAAAAGTTCATCAAGCATATCAACAAAATGCATAGATGGGTGGAAGTGGGCATTGCAGACTCGGAATTATAAGGAATCTCTTGATAAGCAACGAGTCAACCACAATATTAAGCCAAAGGAAAAGAATGGATGAAGGGATAGAATTTTAAATTGAAAACAAACTAATATGGACTATTTCAAATTCTGAAGAAAAGTGTTAAAAGTGCCTTCAAATTGGATCTATCACAATACATAGTCATTCTTCCATTTTGTTCAATGTGGATAAACTAATTGTTTTGAACCATCAATGTTAGATGTATCAACCTTTCGAGAAAGACAACATTCTACAAGTCAGGGAGAATGAACCAAGAACAACATGTAATAAATACACTAGATTTGAAGACAAGGACAACTCCATTGAACTAGAAAGTGGTTTCTTGAACACCAACTCAAGTCTCAAAAGCAATTCCCTCATTGACCAGATGATGGAGGAACACAATCCTAAAAAACGAGAAGTTTGATCTCTACCTGATTGACGTGAACAAGTTCACCAGCTGACCTCAACAGTGAGCTGACATAACCATGCCTTCCTTCACCCCTCCCCTTTAAGAATAGACATTTGCAATTAGAAATTCCCATTGACCAATGAACATAATATTCAGAAACATTGTCAATTCTTATATTTTGAGCATATAATAGACTGATCCATCGCTCCACTAATAATTTGTCCTTTCACCTTTGAGGCATGCATGAGATTCCAGAGTAGAAAGTACTTTGGCTAGATGGTAGAAACAACAAAATTAAGTTACTCAATGACAAGCTGAAAAGTTCATCAAGCATATCAACAAAATGCATCGATGGGTGGAAGTGGGCATTGCAGACTCAGAAGTATAAGGAATCTCTTGATAAGCAAAGAGTCAACCACAATATTAAGCCAAAGGAAAAGAATGGATGAAGGGATATAATTTTAAATTGAAAACAAACTAATATGGACTATTTCAAATTCTGAAGCAAAGTGGTAAAAGTGCCTTCAAATTGGATCTATCACAATACATAGTCATTCTTCCATTTTGTTCACTGTGGATAAACTAATTGTTTTGAACCATCAATGTTAGATGTATCAACCTTTTGAGAAAGACACCATTCTACAAGTTAGGGAGAATGAACCAAGAACAACATGTAATAAATACACTAGATTTGAAGACAAGGACAACTCCATTGAACTAGCAAGTGGTTTCTCGAAGACCAACTCAAGTCTCAAAAGCAATTCCCTCATTTAGTGGACCAGATGATAGAGGAACACAATCCTCAAAAACGAGAAGTTTGATCTCTACCTGATTGACGTGAACAAGTTCATCAGCTGACCTCAATAGTGAGCTGACATAACCATGCCTTCCTTCACCCCTCCCCTTTAAGAATAGACATTTGCAATTAGAAATTCCCATTGACCAATGAACATAATATTTAGAAACATTGTCAATTCTTATATTTTGAGCATATAATAAACTGATCCATCGCTCCACTAATAGATTGTCCTTTCAGCTTTGAGGCATGCATGAGGTTCCAGAGTAGAAAGTACTTTGGCTAGATGGTAGAAACAACAAAAGTAAGTTACTCAATGACAAGCTGAAAAGTTCATCAAGCATATAAACAAAATGCATCGATGGGTGGAAGTGGGCATTGCAGATTCAGAAGTATAAGGAATCTCTTGATAAGCAACGAGTCAACCACAATATTAAGCCAAAGGAAAAGAATGGATGAAGGGATAGAATTTTAAATTGAAAACAAACTAATATGGACTATTTCAAATTCTGAAGCAAAGTGGTAAAGGTGCCTTCAAATTGGATCTATCACAATACATAGTCATTCTTCCATTTTGTTCAGTGTGGATAAACTAATTGTTTTGAACCATCAATGTTAGATGTATCAACCTTTCGAGAAAGACACCATTCTACAAGTCAGGGAGAATGAACCAAGAACAACATGTAATAAATACTCTAGATTTGAAGACAAGGACAACTCCATTGAACTAGAAATTGGTTTCTCGAAGACCAACTCAAGTCTCAAAAGAAATTCCCTCATTTAGTGGACCAGATGATGGAGGAACACAATCCTAAAAAATGAGAAGTTTGATATCTACCTAATTGACGTGAACAAGTTCACCAGCTGACCTCAACAGTGAGCTGACATAACGATGCCGTGCTTCACCCCTCCCCTTTAAGAATAGACATTTGCAATTAGAAATTCCCATTGACCAATGAACATAATATTCAAAAACATTGTCTACTATCTTCTCCCTCTTTTCGTATTTTTGGATTGAATGTTATCTATAACAGTGACGATAATCCCTTTGTACTCTTAATCGCAACTACTCTGATTAATCGCGATTGCAATATCTCACATCCGTTCAAAAGAGGCAGGGGAACTAAATGTGGTTGCATATTCTCTCATCTTCAACCTCCCCATTCTCTTCACCCCTGGAAGATGTCATTATCAGGAATGATATCTAAAAAGCTCCATTCTAATTTTTAGGTTGCCCATTTTAGGATTCTTGGTCTTATGTTGCCTTCACATTTCAAGAAGATCCTTCAAATTCATTCTAGCCATATAGTTCATCTCGATGATCCTCAATGTCAGGGCATGTTCTCAAAAGCAGAAATGAAATACTGTCCATCACATTTCTTGTGAGGAATGGGTATGTAATCTTTTGACGCTTATGGTTGTAGAGTCTAGTGATGCTCAGCATACAACACAGCCAGTGGGATGCGGTCATTTTGGTTCCTCTGCAGACCATCATCCAGGCTACATATTTCGTCAATTTGTACCAAATTTTGATTTCTGATAAAACAACATGATGACTGAACTTGTGGGTGGTTGATACTCCCTCAGCATAAGAGGAAGCCTAATTATTTAAAATTACCGTCAAACGAAAAATAGAAAAAGCATTTCTTCATGATCTACAAGGGGCAAAATCAGAGAACATGACACTCCAAACATCAATCAGAACCCATAAATTAAAAACAAGGGTTTGCAATATCTAGTCATTTCTTCTTGAATTGAATAGTAATAAAAACGTCTTCTCTAATTTTTCGGAACTGTAGACCCAACCCAGATTGTTCTATATTTAATTCAAGGCACCATAGCATTTTTCATGTATCAAACTTTAATTATGAGACTAACCCGCTTGAAAACAATGCATACTCAATTAATTGAGTAAATTACTGACCTCTCGGAGCTTGATCAATCATGGTTGCAAAAATTGTGATCGTTGATGGAGGCCCATTAATGAAAGGCTAAGAGCCAGGCATGCACATGCACAAGAAACTTGTTCCAAAGAAGAAAAATGATCCAGCTAGCCGTGAATTTGGAATATAGCCCACAACAAGGCTGCTTATTACAATGAATTTTCTTGCCCCTTACTATACAGACTTGACAACATCCAGCACAGAGAAGAGGATAACCCCAAATTTAACATTATGGAACAATCGGCCAAAAAACTGAGGGAATACAAAACCATGAGCGATTCGTATGCGCCAATATAAGCATTCCCCGGAGCTTGGCCATAAGAGCAGACGATCCAGAAGTGATGGAGACCCATTAGTGTTGTTGGCAGCTAGAAATGGTGCGGGAGCAGAAGAAACAGGTGATCACCGTCTATCTGGAAGTTCAACAAGCACATGCAATCTTAACTGATTAAAATTCCAACTATAATGCTCTGATCCAATGGCACAATCTCTTTTAATCATCAAACGCATCAGATCAATAGTCCAAAATAAGACATAGTGGCATATAAGAGATTTCTTCCCAGATAGAAACGCCTTACCGCGTAATAATAATTTTTAACACTAAATTGATTTCATAAAGAGAGGACCACCATTTATTTTTTATTTTTTATATCCTTAAATATCAGTTCTTATTTTCTCACATACAAATATATATATATATATATAGATATATATTATTTATTAAGATAAAATAGATTTCATAAGAGAGGACCGCCATTTATTTTTGTATCTGTAAAGATCGGTTGAAATAATAATGTGTGTTGGAATAAGATGGTGGAAAGCTATTGGAAATAACGTAAAGCAATGTCAGTGGGTAGATAAAGAAGAAGCGTGAGACGCCCTTTAGTATCTTTACTTTTTAAAAGGTGAGGATGCCAGAAACCACTTCAACGTATGTGGGACAATTTCATAGTGTTTGATTAAATATTTTTACAATAAAACATTGTTGTGTTGGTTACTTGAGAAAACTTTAATAAATAAGAAATGATTTTGTAACATTGATTTATTTTATAATATTAATACATTATATATTTTATGGATTTAAACTTTGAATTTTATAAAAATCAAGATTTGTGGTTAAATATTGAGAATTAATATGGCGGTAAGGTTTTCAATTACTGATTACAAACCTGTGATGAGAGGAGGGAGCGCGGCGGGCGTGAGGCGGGGTGCGAAAAATCAACCAACCAGAGATCGAGACTGTCGGTAAGAGCCTATCAGCGCTTCGTAGGTGTGTTTTTCAGACAATGCATGTCACCTATCTCTCTATGACTCCTGATTGCTAGCCCAGCATCGAAAATCCTCATTTCTTTTAGACAAAGACACCTGACGCAAAGGAACACTACATGTTCACCACGTCCATTCTCGGTCATTTCACTTGTTTTTCCTACGGGGGACTCTCTTCTCAAGTGGAATCTCTTCTCTGCAATTCTCTTTCCGTGAGTTTATGTGTCTCAAGTTTATTCCATTTTAGAATCTCAGACTCTCCTAGCTTTGTTAGTATTACTTGGGACCTCTATTACTATGGTGGCTTGGCACTTGGTTTTCTCTCTGGCCGTGCTTTTTTCCACGGTTTTTGCACTTTGCTTTTGGCTTCTCTGCGCTTCTCTCCAGCTTAATTTTTGCTTTCTCTCTGGTTGTGTTCCGGAATCTGTTTTTCTTCAAAATTTCGATGCTATTAAGCGAAACTCATCATCTTTACAATTATCTTTGGTATTTTGTATTTCAAAATAATCTCTGGTTGTGTTCCAGAATCTGTTTTTCTTCAAACTTTCGATGCTATTAAGGGAAACTCATCAGCTTTACAGTTATCTTTGGTATTTTTTTTTTTCAAAATAATGTCTGGTTGTGTTCCGGAATATGTTTTTCTTCAAACTTTCGATGCTATTAAGGGAAAATCATCAGCTTTACAGCTATCTTTGGTATTTTTTATTTCAAAATAATCTTTTTTTTGGAAGAAATATCTTGAATGGTGCACAAAGGAAGGATGTTTTGGAATAGCAGCTAGATGAATATGTTATTAGAATTTCTAATTACAAAGCTCTAATGATTAAGGGGTGAATATAACATTTCTGGGAAGTCAATCTTAAATTGGTTAAGGATATCAGCTTTAAAGATTCAAAGTTTCTTTCTTATTTCCAAGCCATGCACAGATGTCCGTATTAAACTAGGTCCCTGGTGGTGTATATGTGGGTTTTTCTGCTGTTGGGTAGTATGTCCAGAAGAAGTTTCGTGATGCTCTATATCCTGGATTTTGTCTAAATAGCTCATAAGCCTCGGATCTAGGTCGCCACCTTTCAAACCCTTCTCGTTTTTCCGGGCCAGTTCTTCCTTTCTCCGGGTCGGATTTTTTCCTCCAGCAATCGGAAGATGACCAAAAGTACATCACAGGTGGTGACATTCTGTGTTTCATCTTGAATATTAATTATCCTTGGAATGCAATCTGATAGGTTGCCCATTTTAGGCTTCTTGGTCTTATGTTGACTTCACACTTCGAGAAGATCCTTCAAATTCATTCTAGCTATATAGTTCATCTCGATGATCCTCAACGTCAGGGCATGTTCTCAAAAGAAGAAAGCAAAGACTGTCCATCACATTTCTTGTGAGGAATGGGTATGTAAGCTTTTGACCCTTATGGCTATAGAGTCTAGTGATGCTCAGCATACAACACAGCCAGTGGGATGCGGTCATTCTGGTTCCTCTACAGACCATGATCCAGGCTACATATTTCGTCAGTTTGTACCAAATTTTGATTTCTGATAAAATGACATGATGAATGAACTTGTGGGTGGCTGATACTCCCTTAGCATAAGAGGAAGCCTAATTATTTAAAATTCCCGTCAAACGAAAAAATAGCAAAAGCATTTCTTCATGATCTACAAGGGGCAAAATCAGAGAACATGACACTCCAAACATCAATCAGAACCCATAAATTAAAAACAAGGGTTTTCAATATGTAGTCATTTCTTTTGAATTGAAAAGTAATAAAAACGTCTGCTCTGATTTTTCGGAACTGTAGACCCAACCCAGATTGTTCTATATTTAATTCAAGGCACCGCACCATTTTTCATCTATCAAACTTTAATTATAAGACTAACCCGCTTGAAAACAACGCATACTCAATTAATTGAGTAGATTACTGACCTCTCGAAGCTTGATCAATCATGGCTGCAGAAATTGTGATCGTTGATGGAGGCCCATTAGTGAAAGGCTAACAACCAGGCATGCACGCGCACAAGAAACTTCTTCCAAAGAAGAACACTGAGCGAGCCAACCGTGAATTTGGAATATAGCCCACAACAAGGCTGCTTATTACAATGAATTTTCTTGCCCCTTACTGTACAGACTCACAACATCCAGCACAGAGAAGAGGATAACCCCAAATTTAACATTATGGAACAATCAGCCAAAAAACTGAGGTAATACAAAACCATGAGTGATTTGTATGCACCAATATAAGCATTCCCCGGAGCTTGGCCATAAGAGCGGACGATTGGCCGCTGGAAATGGTGCGGGAGAAGAAGAAACACGTGATCACCGTCTATCTGGAAGTTCAACAAGCACATGATTGCACATGATCACCGTCTATCTGGAAGTTCAACAAGCACATGCACTCTTAACTCATTAATATTCCAACTATAATTCTCTCATCCAACCGCACAATCTCTTTTAATCGTCTAACACATCAGACCAATGGTCCAAAATAGGACACGGTGGCATATAAGGGAGTTCTTCCCAGAGGGAAACACCTTACGGTGTGAAAATAGGCCCTTTTCTGCCTTTTATGAAACTTTCCTTATTAGGTGCACTAAGAAAGTTACTTTTATTTCCTAAAGAAAATACCATGATAGTTTATAGTTATGAAAGGCTCCAGTTCCTACTAAATACAAAATTCCGTTAAGCAAGGTGCCCGCCCTATGAGTGCATGATGTGTTGGTTGGGGCGGTTGGCTTTTGCACCCCCAGCCATGTTCAATTTCTGTGGGAGCTGCGCGATGCTACAACACATTTGTTTCGGTGATGACGTATGTGTTTCACTGATGCCGTAATTCTGCTCGCTTCGGTGTTATATGTTGTATGATGGTATCTGCCATGTTCGATTCCTACGGGAGCTGCGCGATGCTACAACACATTTGTTTTGGTGATGACTTATGTGTTTCGGTGATGCGGTAATTCTGCTCACTTCAGTGTTATATAATGTATGATGGTATCTGCTCACTTCGGCAATAAATGTTATATGATGAAATCTGCTCGCTTAGGCCATATGTGTTGTATCATGATTCTTCAGCGAGGATGCTTTTCCCCCTGAAAAAAGAAAAAAAGAAATGCCCGCTGTAAAAAACTTATCTCGACAGCATAATGCAAGTGGCCCACCATAAAACTTATCTTTAGTTTATAAAGCAAGTGGCTCAAGATAAAACTTTGATTGGTTATATACATTGTAGATGAATTTTCGTAAAATCGAATTTATTCTAATCAACTGGCCCAGCACAATAAAATACTTCACTATATTATATACATTCAGAATGAATATTTCTTATAATTAAATTTCCTCGAAGAAATCCTCGAATCTTATTTGGATTATATATATTTTAAATATATACCTTTCACCTTGGAAATTACAAATTTAATAATTAATAAAATGTTCTATATGCATTAGAATCGATATTTAGGAATAGATTTCCCTGGGGAAACAATGAATGTGGTTATGCTTATTAGCTATTATGCAATGGGAAACAATGAATTTGGTTATGATTAATTAGAGGTCACATGATGCTCTTACCTCGCACCTCGTATTGCCACCCCAGTGCTATGAGGTTTGACTCCAGCATAGTAAGTTGATAATCAATGCCTCTAATGTTGTGAAGTGGGGAAGGTTGCTATGCAGTTAATTGCAGGACTTTATAGTTTATAATCAACAATAAATTAAGGGAGTCATTCCTCAAGATAAGCAATACTAGGTTATTTGATGTAGAATTTGTTAATATCTTTAATGATAAAAAATGATGAAATAAAATTTTTGAATGCAATGTGACAATGTAATAGTGTCAGAAGATATAAAATGTGAATAATAAGAATATAGTCAATTACAAATATTATTCATTGTGATCCATATAAAACTATTTTCTTCTACTATTATTATTGGCACCCTTGTTAGTTTTGTCATCTTTTGATATCGATTATATGAAACAGATAGTTGAAATTGTAAACCATTTAAATATTTAGCTCGATTTGTTGTAGTAAACATCATACCTTGTCTCTCTTTCTCTCCAATATTAGTAGGTTGAATTACGATGACACACAAATCAATTTACACTGTTAATATTTTTTTGTGCTTACACAGAAATTGGTGCACACTATTAATCCAATCATGTTAAAATTAGTGTACCATCATACATCCAATTATATCAAATCAAAAATCAACTTCTACACTGAATCCAATGCATATAATGCAAGAAATAACATAATATTAGGAAACAAAATCTACACTAAAGTTAATGCATTCAGTTCAATAAATCAAATACAATTAGAAATCAACATGTACACTATAATAAATGCATCTAGTGCAAGTAAGAAAATAGGATTAAAAACCAAAATCTACAGTGAAATCAATGCCTCCAGTGCGAGCTGTCAAATAGGATTAGAAATAATCATCTACACTGAAATCAATGAATTTAGTGCCAGCAATCAAATGGGATTAGAAATCATGTGCATTAAAATCAATGCATCTAGTGTGAAAAATCAAATACAATTAGAAATAAGCATGTACATTGAAATTAATATATCTAGTGAAAGGAACCAAATAGGATTAGAAATCCCCATCTACACTAAAATCAATGCATTTAGTGCAAGAAATCATATAGGATTAGAAATCATCTACATTAAAATCAATGCATCTAGTCCAAGCAATAAAATATCATTACAAATAAACATATACACTAAAATCAATGCATCTAGTCTAGGCAATTAAATAAGATTAGAAATCACTATCTACACTGAAATCAATGCATCTAGTGCAAGAAATATTCTTCCCTCTCTCCCCCGTCCATCTATATCTATATCTCCCTCCTTGTCTACTTATTTGTCTCTCTATCTCACACACCCCCCGCCCCCCCCCCCCCCCCCCCCCCACCCCAACACACACACTCTCTTACTCCTTATCTATGAATATATTTTTCCCTCCTTATCTCTCTCTGTCTCTCTCTTCTTCCCTCTCTTCACCTTCCATCTATATCTCTATCTCCCTTTGTCTCTTTATATCACCCCCAAAACATATAGTCTCTTCATCCAATCTCTCTATCTATCACTCCCTCCTCTCTCTCTCTCTCTCTCTCTCTCTCTTTATTCCCCTTCTCTCCCTTTCCCTGTCTTATATCTCTATTTCATCCTATTGTCCTCTCTCCCTCTCTCTCCATCTTCCTTATCACTCTCTTTCTCTCTCTCCACCTTTCTCTATCTGTCTTTCTTCTTACCTCCCTCTCTCTTCCCCTCCCTCTCTCAACTCTCTCACATACTCTCTCTCTCTTCCTTCCTCTCTCTCCATTTCTCTCCCATCTCTCTCTCTCTCTCTCTCTCCAAATCTATTACTATATCCCTCCCTCTCTCCTTCTCCACCCCCTTCTCTCAATCTCTCCTTCTTTATCTCTTTATCTCGCCCCTAGTCATGCACACACTCTCACCATCTCTCCCTTGTAACTCCCTTTGTCTCTTGAATTCTCACTCTTTGTGTCTTTCTTCTTGCATCCCTCTATCCCCCTCCAACTTCATCACTCTATCCATCCCTCTTTCCTTGTAACTCCCTCCCTCTCTCCTCCTCTCTCTCAAGTCATCTCTCTCATGCTTCCTCTCTCTCTCTCCATCTCTTTTGCCTCCACTCCTCTATCAGCCCCCATCAGACACACACAAACTCTCTCACTCTCTCTAATTATGTTAATGTATCCTTCCCTCTCTACTTCTCTTCTCCCTTATGTCCATCTCTCCTTCTTTGTCTCTTTATATCATGCCTAAATATACACTCTCTCTCTCCATATCTCCCTTGTCACTCCCTTTCTCTCTCCACTTCTCACTCTTTATGCATTTCTTCTTTCCTCCCTCTCTTCCCCTCCAACTCAATCTCTCTATCCCTCCCTCTCTCCTCTATATCAAGTCCTCTCTCTCATCCTTCCCCTCCCTCCCTTCCTCTCCTACTTTCCTCTCTCTTCCCCCATCTCTCTCTCTCTCTCTCTCTCTCTCTCTCCATATCCTCCAATCCTCTCACTATCACCTTCCTCCGCTCCTTCTCTCTCTTCCCCTTCCATCTTTATGTCTCCCTGTCCCTCTTTTACCCTTATCTCCCTCTCTCACTCTTCCTCCCCCCCCTGTCTCTCTTCATTATTCCTCTCCTCTCTCATTCATTTTATCTCCATCTCTCCCTTGTCACTCCCACTATCCCTCCACCTCTATCACTCTATGTCTTTGTTCTTTCCTCTCATATATATCCAGAGTTAATATATATCATGATATATTAATAATATAATATAACAAAAATAATATTGTATTAATCCAAGGTTATTAAATTTAATAATATTAATATTATAATATATTAATATGAATATTATATTTAATTACGCCGTAAGGCGTTCCCTCTGAGAAAGACATCCCTAAAATGTGACGTGTGTGATCCTGAGCCATTGATTCTGTGTTAGACGATTGAGGTGTTTTCAGCCATTGGATCTGGCTATGGACTAGGAAAGGCTAGGCCTCCTCGCCACGAGACTATTGGCAATAACTGAAATGACAAGGGCCGCACTAAACGTGTCTTCACTGCATGAGACTATTGGCAATGACTGAAACGATAAGGGCCACACTAAACGTGTCTTCACTGCATGAGGGTCGCGTAGCCTTGTGCTTCCTACCAGATGTTTATATAGGCATACAATCTGGCGTAAATACTCATATATTTTCATCTGGGGTTCAACAGAGAATTGTAGGGTCTACAACAGAAATAAGAAAACGCTCTGCGGCATGAACTCAGTGTTCTTGCTTACTTCTAATATTCACTGTTCTTGCTTGCTTCTAATATTCAGTTCTATCAGCGCACGGCAGGGTTAGGGTTTATTTGTAGTTTAGAACACATGTGTTCTCCCAGCCTCTGGACAAGAGTTCTGTGTCTCCAATTCTAGTCATCGGGGTCCCCCTTTGTCCTTAGCGGGAATCTCAGCATCCACAGTGAGGGTTTTTTTTTTCTTAAATTTCGTTCGTATGGGTTTTTAATTCTTGTAAGCCACATAAATTAGAATGATTAGCCTGGGATCATTAATTGAGTTCCTGTTGGCTGAGTTGTGGTTTATATTGACGATGCTGCATTAGTTTGCTCTGCAAGTGGTTCTAGGTAGGCTTTGTGTTTAATAAAAGGACCTCCTGAACTTAGTATAGGGTTTCAAAATTTAAGAGTAGTTTCCCATTATAATATGACTACAACCATAAATACATCAAAAAATTGTTTTTGACATGTACACATGAAAGTTTTGTCCATCCTGTGATGGCTAGATTATGTTGCTACTGCAAATTGTTGTCTTTCTATCGAACCTATTGGTATGCAAATTTCTTGGAAGGACCGGTCAATTGGAAAAAATAGCCGAGGGAGTTCAGCCCTTGCTTTTGTTGTCGAAGTTTTGGATCGTTGAGGGGTTTAAGATTGCAATTCTGAGAACCAAGTAAAATCGTTGCGTCTCAAATCTGAATGTCAAACTGAAATGTTGCGTTTCACAGTTTCAAATATATGAGAACCAAATTGATATAATTTTCACAGCTTCAAATATGAGAGCCAAACTGAAATGTTGCATGTCACAGTTAATGATATAGTTATGAGAGCCAAACTGAAATGTTGCATGTCACAGTTAATGAGATAATTTTGCTAATGAAAGAGTGCATGCCTCAATAACGAAATATCCAAACTCAATACGATCACTGTCCATGTCTAACTACTCACAGCGCGGTCACGAAAATTGTATCAATCTTCTTCTATTTATATTGCCTCTATGTAGTTCTTTAAATTAACGTATTTGTAATGTCTGTTTAAATTTTAAATAAAGGTAGATGGTGTATGGTGAGATCTGTATACCGTATACCATTCGAAATTTCTCCTGTTGAATACAAGTGAATGTTCGAAACAATAGGTGATTCTGAATAGGAATAAGCCTCATTTAGATAAAATCGGCATTGTATGCGAATAATGTCAATGATACCTTGGACTATCCCATTTCATAAATCTCATCCAGACGCTGGGGTTGGATCTGTGTGCGAGGGGATGATGTCTTCCATATACTGTTGATATATGGCTGAGGCTTAAGGACAGTCATTTGCTAAACAGACATAGTTTACGTGGGTTTTTGCTTCGCTTTTGACTATATTCCGTCCACCCAAATCACAGTTTAAATTCACTGAACTATTTTGTCTAGTCAAGGTTGCGGCCATCTTTGATTTGATCAACAAAGATATTAATATGTTTTGAAATTGGATGTTATTATTATGATGTGTGCAGGGTATAATTATAAGGTATTTTTTTAAAATCGACTGAGCATTTTGAAAAGGCCATGGACTATGGAGTGGGGATTTAATCACATTAAAATCCATACTAAGGTTAAATTTTGTGTGGTTGCATTGGAAATTGCAGTGAAAAAGTTGCGAGATAAAATGGCTTTTAGTGGATGAATGTCAAGGTCTTGCAGCTTATAAAGGCTGCACTCAATGAAGTTAATGTATTCTTTCCTTCTAGAATTCCAGAGTTACTATTGTTCTTGTTTTACTAGGATGGAGTTTTGTGGTTATGTTTCCTTTTATCTCAGTGGATGGTATCATGTCACGGGTTTAAAATTTAAATAATTATCTGCAAAATGTTTATTGTCAATTTTCAAGAAGCGTTTTGCCAGCTTGTTGAACTCCCATTTTAGTTGATAGTTTAGATTTTTCCAAGACTTGATCATCTTGGTGTTCTCTATTGTCTTTGTTTAAGACTCTTATTGACATACCTTTTTATGTTTGGCAGTTACAAGGTCATACAAAGCAGTGCAAAGCAGCGACTAGTTGTTAATGTGAATTGCTGCCTGTGGGGAATCTATATGAAAGTTTAACTATAAGTATTTGTTTGAGTCCAAATGTAAGGTTGTGAAGGAGCGTCCTCGCTGATTTTAGATTCAAAACTGAGATAGTCACCTGAAAGTAACCAAGTTGCCAGTTGCCATGGTATTTCTTTTTTGGCTGCACTACATAGTTTCTCCAGGATAAAAAAGTGGCTTTCTCCCCAGGCTTCCAGGTATTCATCTATGTCAATAAAGCAATTGAATAACATGTTAACCATAGATTTTAAATCTTTTGTTAAGTTGTCTATTTTGCAAATAAATCGAAATGGTATTCATGACAGGGTTGATTTTTTTAGTAGTCTCTGTGGAAGTTGAATCATCTCAACGTTATCAAGTTGAAGGAGGCCAAGTTCACTTGGAAATATGGGTTAAATCCAAACCACTGGACCTTACCAGACTACTGAGCTGAAGAAAGTAATATTAAATCTAAAAATCAAACTGAGTTGTCATTCCTTTAGTGGGTGCAGATATCAAACATAAGTAAATAGAAAATCCCACCTTCACTATTTAGAGCCATCATTTCATTTAATTATTCATTCCTCCCCCACACAAGTAGGAATGAAAGATAAGGTCTGGCTAAATTTACTGCCCATCTGATGAACTCAAAAGTGACACACCATTTTTCCATAATCTCATTAGCATTCATATCCTATGGTTTGTAGAACTTAATATCATGAGAGGTAAGAGTTTGATAGGAACCCCCACCATTTATACTCAGCATTCCAACACTTATTTTCACAATCTCCTTTTCTATGGTATTATTCAGGCTATCGCAGAACCTCAAAACCTGGTATTATTCTATAAACATAAAACTGTTTGAGATCACTTAACCTCCTGTTAACAATCTTGATTAACTTGGGTTTCACATCTCTTCCTAATTATGATTGAGGAGTCTCCCATTACAATTAATTTCTGATTCCCCTTGATTAGATATTTTCTAGACCTTGATAATATATTAAAATGTCATCACTTCTGCTTGGTTGTTGGTGGATTCTCCTAACTCCCAAGAAAACCTTACTTGGAAATTTTGTTCGAGGACAGATACTAACAAAGAGTTGTGATATTCAGGTATTGGAAGTTGGAAAAAAGACCAGTGGTTCAGTTTTGGGTGATCTAAAAAAATTTAGAAACCAATCCTATGAAACAAAGAGAGTGCAAGAGACCAAATTGTAGGATGATTATTACAACAATTCATCTTTCCACAAAACAGACCCTAAGTTTTAGGTTCCATGTTAATGGCTCTAACATGATAATTCATGACATCATATGCTAATTTATTTTTTTAGCTATTTGCTTCTGCTTAATTTATATTTATGAGTTAAATTTCAATGGTGGCAGGGAGGAATGCAGTGCTGATGCTTAGCTCTGTGGAGTGTCTAAATTAGTCCCAAAGAAACGCTCATCCCCTATTCGAAATCTTTTGAGAAGAAAAATAAGTCAATAAACAACGAGTAATTTATGATGCATAACATGACTACAAAGCTCGGTGCTCCTCTAACTGTTTCATGTTTTTAATTTTCAATTTATCTGTGTGGGGTTTAGTGAGACGGGGCTATTTTAGAAATGGGCTTAATTTATTTTATGAAAAATTGCAATAAATTATGAGATCAGGCATCTCGACAGCCAGTTCATAATGCTAGAAAGGTTAGGTCTGTAGGCGTTTAATTAATTAAAGTAAAATATATTTGAAAATATGATTTAAGATCGAATTTTTAAGTAATTTCGTGAATATTCATATTTTGTTTAAGGATAGGGTCTCTTCACATTAATATGATACTCTATGGTAAATTAAGTAAATAAATTAAGAAGATTTCCTAGTGGTCCATCGTCGAATTTACTTTTAATTGGAAGCTTAACCAACTGTGTTGTGGAACATATCGGTTGGGTTTAACCATAATCACTTTTCACCTGAGAAGAGGCTCTATGCAACGGGTAGGAATCCTCATAAAAAATACATTCACAATCAGTATATGTAATAATGAGTACCTTATCATTTTTGCTGTTACTGTTAATGCCAAAATTTTCTAGAGCCTCAGATCTCTGAAATGTTTTGACGACATTTTGCAGATGTTAGGGTGTCAAAAACTGGGACGAGAAAACCACCATTTTTTTTTGTTGTTGATAGTTGGATTTATAGGATTCTGTTATACAAAATAAAAACACATGTATGCTTTGGGAATTTGATTTTTTGGTAAAATTCTGATTTGAAGGTGATTTTGTTCTCTGGTTCTCTAAGAATTGGGAGATTTGTACATCATGCATTATGGGTGAAAAACACAAAAATTCAATAAGAATTGGGAGATTTGTAGATCATGCATTATGGGTGAAAAACCCAAAAATTCAACGAATGAGTGAAACTGAATTATGCAACTTGCACCACGTTGTCATATACAAAGGTTTCGAAACTTCTATATCTTAAATGGCTAAACAAGATAGCTTCTATATCTTAAATGGCTAAGCAAGATTTGTTAGACGTGTGGATTTTAGTATATGAAACCATTTATACTTATGTTAGCTCACTAATTGGCTCTCTTATGCAACAATGTTCTTGGATCATATGCCCATTTCATATGGAATGTATACTAAGTGGTTCTAGTTAATGGGGCATTGATTTGAGTCCTTAATATATTTTTATTCTTTATCAAAGTATTTTTTTGCTCTATTTTCTTTCTTCAATTTATGCCTTACGGCGTTTCCTTTGCAACATCTGGTGCAAATGCTAGTAATAATATTTTAATATTAATACTATAGTTAATATTAATTTGGCCCATGTTATTTGGTTCATATGCTTCACATAAATATAGCTTTTCTTTTGAGTGTTCGTAAATATAAAAAGGTTTATGGAGTAAAAATAAAACTAAGCTTTATTTATTACGATACTTCTTCTTTATTTATATTTTTATTTATTTACCATGCCTATTTTACTTATAATGGTATTTGGCCCATAGGCTTGGTATATAATTAGATGTTTATTTCTAATCCTATTTTATATATATTTTTAATTATTTATCATACCTCTTTATACTTGTTTTATATTTATTTATTTACCATAACTCTTTTATAAATATGGTATTTGGCTCATGGTATTAATAACAATTTTCCGATGGTATTTGAGTCATAGACTTTAATAAATGACAAGTCTTTTTTGAGTTTTCTTAAATATAAAGAGGTTTAATGGGTATATAATGTTTTTTTGCACGGTATTAATAATAATTTGGCCCATGGTTTTTGGCTCATAAGGTTCACCTAAATAAAATGGTTTTTTAGGGTTCTTAAGTGTAAAGAGGTTTATGGAGTAAATTTAAAAAGAGATTTTATTTATTTACCATATGTGTGGTGTATTTATATTTTTATTTATTTACTATACCTCTTTTATATGCTATGGTATTTGGCCTGTAGGCTTGGTATATAATTAGATGTTGATTTATAATTGTATTTGACATATTTATATTTATTTATCATACCTCTTTATAGTTGTTTTATCTTTATTTATTTATTTACAATACCTCTTTATAGTTGTTTTATATTTATTTATTTACAATACCTATTTTTATAAATACACTATTTGGCCAATGGTATTAATAAAAATTTGTCCTATGGTATTTGGCCCATAGGATTCACCTAAATAAAACCTATTTTTTTAGTTTTCTTAAATATAAAGATGTTTATGGAGTAAATATAAAAAGATGTTTTATTTATTGCCCATAATTTTCACACAAATAAAACATTTTGTTGGGTTTTCTTAAATATGGAGATGTTTATGGAGTAAATATAAAAAGAAGTTTTATTTATTGCCCATAAGCTTCACATAAATAAAACCCCTTTTTTGAGTTTTCTTAAATATAAATATGTCTATGGAGAAAATATAAAAAGAGGTTTTATTTATTTACCATGCCTCTGAGTAAGTGTAAAAAGAGATTTTATTTATTTACCACAGCTCTTTTTTGAGTGTTCATAAAGCCCTTTATATTTTAAATTTATATTGTGTTTATACACATAATAATTAGATCGATTTTTAAATAGGACCGAGATTAAATTAATTAATTATCGGCGGACATTAAATTAAAAATATGAAATGTTAAATATTAAACATGGCATGTTAAATGTTTATGTGTTTACACTTGAGATCTACCTCATACTAGGTTTTAGAGCCCCTCTCCATGGAATAATTATAGTTATTAAGATTATTATTATTATCTAATATTAATACTATTATCATTTAGTATTATTATTAAATAATTAAATTATATTGAATAATTTAAAATTAGATAATATTAAATACAATTAGATAATAATAATAATAATATTAATATTAATGAGAGCTGCTACAGAGAGCGAATAGCAAGGGTTTTAGCAAGTTGTAGAGGTTGATCCTAATGGAGGGTCGCAGAGGAGGGAGCTCCACTCCCTCCTATAAGGACGTCGTAGCCAGCAGAGGTAAGTCAGCTCTAGAAAAAAATGTCATAGGATTTGCGGAGGAAGGGAATAGGAATATTGAAAAAGAAACAAATGGGACCAAAACCAAGGAAAACAGTAGCACAAAAGACAAGGAGGAAGAAGGCAAAAGTCAAGGAGACCAAAAACAAAAGGGACCTTGCAAACCCAAAGCAGAGATCACTCCTAGAGTAGTTTTAAATGATCTTGCTCTGCAGGCACACACAGAACACATGGGGACTTATGTTATCGTCTGTAAATTCATGGGACAATGGCCCACTAAAAAAAATTTATAGACGTGGATCAAATATCACTAGAAACCTAAAGGAAGCATCGACCTGCATCTTGGGTCAAAGGGATTCTTTACCGTGGTGTTCACAAACATAGAAGATAAAGATAAAATATTTGGAGGACCCTACTTTTTTTCAGCAGCCGACCTCTATATGCAGCCTTGGAAGATGAAATTTGTCCTAGAGGGGGAAACTTTCACTTTGGTAACAGTCTGGGTAAGGCTCTATTTCCTGCCTCTTGATTATTAGCAAACTGAATCACTAGCTGCCATAGGAAATAAACTATGTCGTTTTGTCAAAGCTTCTGAAGCCACAAGAAGGGGGAAATATACTTTGTTTACAAGAATATGTGTGGAAATGGACCTATCACTAGCTCTCTCGGATGAAGTTATCTTGGAAGTTTTTGATGAGGAATGGGTGCAAATAGTAGACTATGAGCATATCCCGTTCAAATGTTGTAGATTCCACGAACATGGACACTTATTCAGAGACTACCCTCTCAATAAAGTAGACAACAAGAGCAAGGCTAATATGGTGAAGGACACAAAAAGCTTTCAAAAGGTGGTAAATAGAGGAAAAGGTGGTAAAAAAAGGGCCAAAGCAACAACATAATGGGGGGAAAAAGAGTAGTTACAACAAGTTTCAAGTACTGGAAGAGAATGAAGAAATCACAAAAGAAGACCAATCTATGGAAGAAGGTACTAATGAAAAGGAGAAAGAAGAAGACAGCAACCAAACACAAGATATTGGCAATCGGAAAGAGACTATGATGAGTGAAGCAGACCTGGAGATGGACAAGGAAATGACCCAAAGTGAAATAGATCTGGAGGACCATGAGGTACAGGAGATCCTTGAAAAGGAACACCTAGATCTGGAAGGGTTCTTGATGCAGGGAACCACGGGAGGGATAGATTCATTACCTCAAGAAGAATGCAATAGAATACAACAGTTGTTTTTATGGAAAACTCAGGAGAGGGGGTTGGATAAAGGAAAAACCATTGACAAGCAGGAACAAAAAGGTGTGAAAACAATGAAATCAACTACCGGTTTAGCTACTATAAATCCAGGAAAGAATAGGGGTAGAAAAAAGCAGAATGAGCTCTTGATGGAGTGTGGAAAGCTAATGATAGATTCGGGTAAGATGAAAGATCTAACTAGCTACTCCTTTACAAATCTTTAACAATGAAGTATACATCTTGGAATATTAGAGGTCTAGGTAGTAAAAGAAAACAAATATTACTTAGTAATAGGATGAAACAAGTAGCACCAGATGTGATCTTCATCCAGGAAACTAAATGTTCCATTCAAAAAATAAAAGAGATTCACATCAAATGGTTGAATAGATTTGAGTTTCTAGAAGTCAAAGCAGAGAATACAGCAGGAGGCATTCTCACGCTTTGGAACCCCCAAAAAAGTGACATTATAGATGCAGAGGCAGCTAGGGATTATCTTTCAATGGTCATACAACCAGTGGGAGATAAGGAAGTCTACTTGGTCACGAATATGTATGGTCCCAAAAGGTTGGATGGTAAACTCAAGCTTCTAGATTCCTCGCAGGATCTCAGGGAAAGACATGCATGAATCCCTTGGATCTTGGGGGTTGATTTCAATATTATCAAATCATTGTCGGAGAAAAAAGGGGGTACTAGAACTGTAAATAAAGGCTCTTTTACTTTCCAAACCTTCATAGACAATATGAAGCAAATGGATATTTTTATGAGTAATGGTACCTTTACTTGGAATAATAAAAGAGGAGGAGAGTCTCAGGTGGCCTCCAGATTAGCTAGATTCAAAATATCAGAGGATCTTATGCTCAAGGACAAGGACATAGTTGCAAGAGTGCTCCCATTTGGAGGCTCAGATCACTGGCCGATGCAACTAGAAATTCAGGGCATTGGTACCCCTAGGAATAGACCTTTCAAATTTGAAAACATCTGGCTCTCCCACCAAAATTTCATCAACAACATAGCCATTTGGTGCGCAAAAGAGTTGAATATTCAGGCCACAAGAATATTCCTATTCAAAAAGACTAAAAAATATCAAACTCAAGCTCAAGGAGTGGAACAAGAAGGAGTATGGTAATATTTTTGAAGCAAAAAAATCTGTGAAGGGAAAAATGCAGGAACTCAACCAAATGCAGGAAATCAACCAAACCCTTATCATGGAGGGTTTTGATAAAGAGAGAACTGATCAAGCAACCAAATATCGTCAAGAATGGGAGAAATTATGTAAACAAGAGGAGATTTTTTGGAGGTGAAAATCTAAACTGCAATGGCTAAAAGAAGAAGAACGTAATACTAGATTTTTCCACAGATCCACTATGGTGAATAGTGTTGTGTGTGAAGCATGATTGTTCAGAGGTATTTGTTTCAGCGGGATGTATACCCCAGGAAGTTTTGTACACCCCTCCACGCGGGGGGGACTTGTCCCCCCCGCGGGGGTCGGGCCAGACGGTCCGGGGGGGTTCGAGGCAGCGCCCCGCGAAGCTAAAAAACAGATGTAAGAATTTTCCTTGTAGAAGTATGTAATTTCTAGTAATCTGGCCGTTCATGTAGGCGGCTGATCTGACGGTAGAACTTATGTTAGCTTTAGGGTTTTTTGTCTCTAGGAAGGCAACCCCTCTTTTGTATGAGGGTTTGGTATTTGGGCGGCGATTAGATGTGTATTTCTTGTGTGGTGTGAAGTGAGAAACAGAGAGTGAGACTGTGAGAGCAAACAGAGGATATTTACAGCGCGCCTTTGCCGTAGGTTTGTGTTCCTTCATTTTGTACTGATAATAGAAAGGAAGGACTGGCTGTCAAGGTGACGTAGCCCAAACTTGGGTGAACCACGTATATCTATGTCTCTCTTGTTTTGTGCATTTTCTGTGTTTATATTTCTGCAATATTTTATGTGTTCCATTGCTCCGTAATATATAATTTTCTAACAAATAGAGCTCACAACACGATTTCTTGTATCAAGGATGAGGGAGGTAATATTCTCAATTCCCATGAATAAATAGAAGTAGTGCTCGTTAAACACTTTCGTGATATTGCACAGGAAACATGTTTAGATAGAGAACATTCCATTAGAGTTATATCAAAACATATTCCCAAGCTGGTTACCAAAGGGGACGATTTCAACCTTAACAGACCAATGTCAGAAGAGGAGGTTAGTGAGGTCCTAAAAGAAAGGAAAAATTGTAAGGCACCAGATCTCGATGGATTCAATGTTGATTTATTTAAAGCTTGCTGGAATATAGTAAAGTAGGACATTCTGAATGTAGTGGAAGACTCTAGGAGGGACAAAACCATTCTGAAGGCGCTTAATACCACCTTTATCTCCCTGATCCCTAGATAGGAATTGGATCAAACTCTTGATAGGTATAGACCCATTGCCTTGTGCAATGTTGTCTACAAGATAATATCTGAAGTTGTGTCCAATAGACTCAAGCCTCTTCTTCCTACCCTGGTGTCGGTTGAACAATCTCGATATGTGGAAGGTAGGCAAATCCTCGACAACATCATTCAAGATCATGAGGTGGTACACTCACTAACAGACAATAGGAAATCTAGAATGATCATGTAATTAGATATAGCCAAAGCTTATGATAAGCTGAATTGGACCTATATCAGAAATGTTCTCATTGCTTTTAGGTTTGATCACAACTGGATTACATGGGTAATGGCCCTAGTTACTTCTCCCAGTTTTTCAATTGTTGTTAATGGATCTCCCTCAGGAACTTTTATTCCTTCTAGAGGCCTCAGGCATGGAGATCCACTCTCTCCCTTTCTCTTTATTCTCATGATGGAAGCGATGGGTTGATCTGTCAAGCATGCAAAAGTAGTTGGTAAAGTCAAAGGTCTCCAACTTTCTGAAAATGGACAGGCCTTAACACATCAACAATTTGTTGATGATACCATGCTACAGGGGATCCCCATGGTCAAAGAAGCTCTAGCTTATAAGCAAATCCTGAGAGACTTTTCCATGGCTTTGGGTATGGAAGTTAATCTCTCCAAATCTAAGATTTTTTTTATTAAATACTCACATTGCTATTCAGAGAAATATTTCCAGAATTTTGGGCTTTCAAAGAGAGATCCTCCCTTCAAAATATTTGGGAGTTCCTATAACAGCCAAGCCTTTACACAAGAACATTTGGGAGCCATTGATTAACAAATTCCAAGATAAATTTAGGAAATGGACTATAAGATCTTTAAATTTCGCTCGTAGGTTGGTGCTAACCAAGGCTATCCTACAATCAATCCTAGTCTTCATGCTATCAGCTCTCCCAGATCCTAAGGGAGTCCTGCAGCAATTTAGAAACTTGCAAAGAGACATTCTTTGGGGCAAGGGGGAAAAAGAAAGAAATGGGCCTTGGTAGCATGGGAAAAAAATCTGCAAACCTAAAAACTATGGAGGGCTAGGGTTGGATGATCCTAAGATTCTAAGCAAGGTTTTAGGAGCTAAATTATGGTGGTGATGGGTAAAATACCTAGAGGCTCAGTGTCCAAGCGTATGGAAAGAAAAATATGCCAGCACTTGGCAAAACAATGATCTAATAAGAATGTCTAGATATAGAAAGGGCTCTCACATTTGGAATAAGGCTTGGGATAACCAGGGCTTAGTCCAAGGAAACAGTTTTTGGGAAATCAAAGAGGGAAACCTTGCCCTATTCTGGGAGGATAGATGACAACAAGAACCTATATTGGTAAAATAATACTTGAGGGATATCAAGGAAGATACAAAGACCAAAGAGTTATCTAAAGTAAAAGACTTTTGGGATCAAACTAACAGTATTGGAAAATGGAGAACATGGAGGAACTTTGATTTTAGGGATGATAGCCCCCTGAAGGCTAAAGTAGAGACTCTAAAAAAAATGTTAGAACAAAGGAATATTTTGATGTCAGACGGGCAAGACCAGCTAATATGGGGCAACAATAATGAGTGTGCCTTTAATCTTAAGGAAGAAAAACTCATTCGCCTTGACCTTATCTCACAAGCTTTGAATAAGATTTGGCAAGACCTCTGGAGACATCAAGACTGGATGAAAATTAAACTCTTCATGTGGCTAGTTCAACATAATAAAAACCTGACCTTGGATAATATTAGGAAGAGGGGTGTCCCGGGGCCTTCCAGATGTTAGTTCTGTGGAGCCCAAGAGGAAAGTATGGAGCACCTTCTCAATAATTCAATTTTCATCGCTAGTTTGTGGGATTCTTTTGCCATCATTTTCGAACAGACTGATGGGGATAAAGGAGTATCATCAATACCCTAAACAATTGGAGAAGAAGCTTTTTAGATAATGAAGTTCTTAGCTCAGCATGGGACATCATGCCAAGCTTAATTATTTGGAATGTCTGGAAAGAAAGGAACAATAGAATCTTCAAGAATGAAAAGAGGCCATCCCAATGCCGTTTTGAGTAGATCCTAAAACAACTCAATGAAATAGTTGGCACTATTGTGCGAAGTATCCCTAAGAACCCACCTTCAGTGGCTGATTTGAAAATTCTCAGTGAGTTAGGTTTGCAGGGACTTATTCTTCAGGGACTGGATAGGAGAGTAATCTCCCTAGATTCCGAGCAAGATTTCTGGCATCCTCCCCCCAAGGGCTTTTTGAAATTCAACATTGATTGGGCTTCAAAAGGAAACCCGGGCACCAAAGGTTATGGAGGTGTTTTAAGGGATGAGAATGGAAGCGTCCTTTTCATCTTCTACTCTCATTTGCTTAACAGGATAACTGAAAAAATGTGATTGTTGAAGCTGATTCTAAGTTAATCATCAAATCGGTTAAGAGGATCAGCTGGGGTACAATACTGGAAAAAGTCTCTAGGAACGGGCCTGCTCCAAGGCTTCCAATGGATTTAGCATCAGCTACAGAGCCTTCGTACAGTTAGCTTTAAGCATGTACAAATATCGTCTAATAAATTGGCAAATCTTCTGGCCAATGAAGGTGTGATCAGCACAGAGAACAGGGTTGCATTTAGCTGGAAAGAGCTACCTCAGAGTAGGTTAAAAGCAAACTGTCATGACCAGACAGTTGAAGAAAGGGTTGTGTTTCGGAGTAGGGCCATGGAGTCGGAGTCTAGTTGATATCGGTGCTTTATGTTTCTCATGTATTCCACTTTCAGGTATTTAGTGGGCCGCAGGCCATTTTCGACCATTGTAACCCAAGTAAGCACTATTTTAGTCAATCCAGGTGGTAGCCAGTCGGGTGGCTCTGGTTCTTCGAAGAAAGGTAGGTTGGTGGGAGTTTCGTCTCTCCTTCATTTTGGTAGGGAAAACGCTTTGAAAAATTGGTACCTGGGCACTCTTGGTGGCCTCAATTCTAGGGATTTCCCATCCGTGATTGTTTTACCAGGACGGGGCGGTTTTCAGGCAATCGCGGGCCTAGGAAGCGGGAAATGGCATTTCCAATTTTGAAATGATTCCATACAACAGGCTACACATGGAAGTGGGGTCGGCTAGAATACTACCCTCATTACACACTAATGTTCGGTGATATTGGTCGGTGCGATATGATCCTTAGTCATCGGATCGACGGTCGGGATTGATCGAGTAGGTTGGTGCTCTAGATGGCAAGAAGCGTTAATGCGCTCTTTTCCTGGTGGGATGAAAATGGTTCTAGGTGGGATACTTAATGTTATGGTGGGTCTTACGAATATGATATCCAGTTGTACCATTGCTTAGGTTCCATTGCCGACTTCAACTTTATTTTGGCTTATACGAATTTAGAGGTTGGGTTTATAGGGGTAGAAGCTTCTGCCTCGGGCCTATGCTCTATTTGGTTTTTGGGTCTCTTCCTTAGCCCATAACTCCTTGTGGATTGATGTAAATTTTGTATTTTATTAATGAAATAGAAGGTCTGACTTTTACATTAGAAAAATAATAATAATAATAATAATAATAATAAGAAGAGAAGAAGAAATTTATTGTAATGTTTTCTTTTAATATTTTTTTTTTTATATTATATTTATCAATGCTAAATACAAATGAAGCCTTCGGCCTATTTCAACCACATTAATATTTTTAATGTGCTTCTGCTAGTTTATAAGTGGGATATGGATACTATTACAAGGTTTTGTATACAAATGATGAATTGTAATGCTTTAAGTATGAATTGAAACTAATTTATACTATAAGAAGTTAAACAAGACTTCATTTATAGGAATGGGACACTATATGACCCTATATAGCTAGGAATGTTAATGAAAAAAGTCATATGTATGTCATTAAAAATATTTTGTAATAGTATTGAGAGTAAGAGCCAATCTAGATCCATCTTAACTCCACATATACCAAGGACCTAGAGGGATCAAATTTCTCAAGGTGCAAACCTCTTTTCTGAGTGCAAAACTTGAAAAAAATTTTGCCACTCAAGAAATTCGATCCCTCTAGGAGGTTGATAGATCCAGAGTTAGATGGATCTAGGATGATTTTTTTATTAATTTTATCTTTTACTTTGATTTTTATTTTTATAAAATTTCAAGCATTTATTTATTAATTTTGTTTTTAGTTTAATTTTTATTTTTGTATAATTTGAGTGATTAAAAATGGTTTTTGGGCATGTGGTATTGACGACTCATGGTACGGTATGGTTAATAATATGGATGGTAAAGTGGTGGTGAATATCAATGGTTAATAATCTTGTTATATGGTAAGTATTAGGTTTCTTTTGTGTTTATTAATGAAATTTAAATATCTTGTTATATTGTAAGTATTCATTTTTATGTGTTTATCAATGAAATTTAAATATGGCTACAAAATTGTTATTTTAATATATATGGTGAAATAGATATTAATTTATAGCTACTATTTATATCTTATATATTTTCATTCAACATAGGTGTAGATATACCTCAAAAGTAATTATACCAAGCTTAAATTCAATCAAGTAATTATAATATTTTTTCTTTTAAATTTAATAAAAAAAGTTAAAAAATTAAATTCAAATAAATTATTTGTAAAATATTTTGAGCGTGAAATGATAAATGGTTTTTGGGCATGTCATATTGATGAGCCATGGTATTGGCCCATGATATTGTAAGAAACCTTATTTGCAAGTTAATAATATCTATGGCAAAGTGAATGTCAATATGGATGGTTACCCATATTGTTGTATTGTAAGTTTATGTGTTTATTAATTAAATTTAAATATGGTTACATAATCATTATTCTATTTTATAAGGTAAAATGGATGTCAACTTATTGTTGTTATTTATATATTTTTACTGAAATATGTATATTATGATTTTTTTAATCTAAAAAGTTGTTAGTAATTTTATTAATAAAAACAAAATTACAATGCAGCAAATTTGAATTTTATTACTTTTAATTGTCTTATGGACAATACAACATTTCTCTTGGGCTCTATGTGTAAAAATATTTACAAACTTTCTTACACTACATCTACCCATTACCCCTATAATAAATTATAGATGGCTTAAAAACACAACAAAAATAATTGTAAATGTTAGTGTCATTTATTCTTTTATTAAATAAAAACATTTGTGGATGTTTGCCACCATTGAAATAACCCCAAAAAAAAAAGATAAATGGCCTATAAAGTTATGATAAATGATCATCATTTGTGAAACAATTTTAATTTTATTTATTTATGATCACAACTTTGAAACTTTATCCTACCTTCACCAATCAAAACTAAGCTGCCAATTCATCTTCGTGTTCTTCAAAGAAACAAATAATTTGAATAATGACAAATTTAGCCAAAAAGTTGCGAAAGGATGATATCATACAGTATGATTTGAATAATGACTAATCGTTTCTGAAACAATATTTTCCCGGAATGGAAAGTTGCGAAAGGATGATATCATACCGAATGATTTGAATAATGACAAATCTTTTCTTAAACAAAATTTTCCCCGAATGGAAAGACTAGCCTTAGTAGAAATATTACGAGAGAATCTCTCACCGATGTACTGCTGGACGCAAGTACGATAAGCGATAACACCCCTAATGGCCCAGAAACAGCTAGGGAACTTCAGGTGTGAAGGCACAGCATGCCATGATTTCCTTCCTCTTTACACAAATCAGTTATTTATTGTCGCGTGCTGAATATTGTGACGTACAAGTGCTATTGAAGTTGCGCCTGATAATTATTGAAGTCTATGTATGTCCATTTTTAAATGAACGGAGACATCCACGATGCTGTAAATTCAATGTCGACAGCACTAACTATTTTATATGTTTTGTAACTGTGAATCAAATTATGAGATGAGCATGAAAGCTTGCTGAATCCTCATTGTGTGGAAGTTCAGAATGGCGACCTGCTGGAGGGCCAGCAGACTGGACGAAGCAATGGATTTATGATCCCGTCATATTTTATATAGTGACATAAGCAAACATTCAATTAACGTTAGGTTTAAACTGTAGTTTCCAAGTATACTTGGAGTAGCATGTCGTTACGATAATCCAAAATTTGAATTTATTTCTTTAATTTTATTTTTTTAATTTTCTTAATTTAGTGGCAAAACTGTTAAACCAGCCGTAGTAATAGTTATTATTAGTGAGTTTGCTTCATCATTATTATTCTAGGAAAATTACTCTACATGGAATTATTGGCACTTGAAACTACCAGCAAGTGGAGCAGACTTTTACTCCAGCTAAATACTTACTACCTAGATAAACTCTTAGCCAAGTAAAAGTAATTTTATAATTATGATTTATATAAAAATCATACATAAAAAGTTACATATATAATTTTTTTAATCTTTATCAATAATTATTTAGATGAACATATAATTTTTAATAAAATAATTAATCTCCCTATTAATCAAAATATAATATTTCTTTGTGGAAATCATTTCAATATACATATTAAAATCATTTCAATTTTCAATCAAGTTTGTAAAGATATATAACCTTTCACATAATTTTTTCCTTAGAAAAACTAATTTACTACATAAAAATTATAAACGTAATAATTAATGTATCCTTAGAAAATACACACAAGAATATCATATTATTTTTATTAACAAAAAATAAATAACCTAAATGAATATCGCTTATTAATATCAAATTTATGGTAATTAACAATTAAGCGTGCATTGAATACATTTTGATCAGTGTTAATGTGTCTTCGTATTGAGTAATTACAAACATGGCATGAATTACTATTCATAAATTTCAAAACACAAGAAAGTGGAAAAGGTAGAAAGAAGACTTCAAATTGGTGCCACAAAAGATTTATAAATACCATTTAAATTGGAGTTGTTTTTCCTAGGTGAGAAATAAGAGGATTTATAAGAATAAAATATTTGATTTTCAATGTACATTATTAAAATATGATTTTTATAAATAAATAAATGTATGTATGAGTTTTAAAAGATTTATAAATACCATTTAAATTGGAGTTGTTTTTCCTAGGTGAGAAATAAGAGGATTTATAAAAATAAAATATTTGATTTTCAAGGCACGTTATTAAAATATCATTTTTATAAATAAATAAATGTATGTATTAGCTTCATGACGATAAAAATCTATGGAAAAAAATGATACTTTATCTTTTTCAAACTATTATGATATAGAAAAAAATTGTTATTTATGTTTTTAATTATTATAGCATAAAAATGAAATAATGATATAAATAAGAATAATAAATAAAAAAAAATTATTCCACTAAACCCTTTGTGTTAATCATAGACATATCCATAGGTTGAGGTGAGGTGTGTTATTCATCAAGAATATCTTTACAATTTTTCTTATAATCCATTCAATTCTTGGAATTCATTTGAAGAAGACACTATTACATTACACTTGCTGTTAGTGTAACAAAAAATTTATAAAAGTAAATTTAGGTTCTCATAATTTCTTTCAAGTAATTGTTTTCACATTCTAACAATATTCACCTTGAAAATTATTTACCTAATACCTCCCATAAGTCAATTCATCACCACTCTTGTAAGCCAAGAGAAGATAAACACCACCATAACTTCTCTAACAACACTCATTTCATAAGCATGTATACCTACCTTCCATAAGTGTGAAACATTTTAAGATATACTCAATCTCCATCAATGATCTATCCTCCCAAATGGTACCTAATATTGGTATGCTTAGTCTTGCAATGATAAGCTAAATTTGTAGCCAAATGAATAACATTTTGACTATCACAGATTCCATTTATATTGTTATGTGTTCTTCCGAACTCATTCACAAGATCCTATAACTAAATTTTCTCTTTGCAAACGTGAAATAGCAATATTCTACCCTAGAGTGGATAAGCAATTGTTTCCTAAATTTTTGACAACCAATTGATGGATCCTATAGTAAGTGTAAATACATAACCTAAACTAGACCTCATTGTGACCAAATCAGTTACAAAATATGAATCAACATAACGACGTAAAATTGCTTGCATGAACCTTCCTCGTTCATTACCATATGTATATAATACATATAATATTTCTATTCCTTACTAATATGATATAAACGTGAAGGAATGTTAAAATGGGAAGTGAAAGGGATATTTACAAGTTTCACATAATTCATCACCAATTTTATGAGTATTTTATCTACATGCTTTTATTGTGAAAACTCGAACTTACCATTTTTTTGTCTCTGTGTATTTCAATCCCCAAGATTTATTTTCTCACTCCTATATTTTCCATATCAAAGGTCCTAACAATATGATCCTTCAAACAATTGATTTCATCTATGTTTTTTCTTTTAACAAGCATATTGTGAACATATAGTACCAAGATGATGAATAAGATCATTCAATCATTTGAAATAAAAACAATCGTGATAACCACTTCTAGAATAATTTTTGCTCATCACAAATGAGTAAGAATTCTTGTACCATCGCTTGAGTGGCTGCTTCATGCCATATAATGATATATTGAGCATCAAAACTAACTTTATTTTGCAATATTACACAAAAAAATTTTGATGTTCCATGTACATCTCCTCATCCAAATCTCCATGTAATAAAGTTGTTTTAACATCTAATTTCTCTAATGCCAAATTAAGAGAAGCAACTTGCACCAACACAATATGAATATGTAGAAGCTTAAAAACTAGCAAAAAGAAACTCATGGAAGTATATAGATTCCATTTTATTGTTACCAATTTGGATTATATATTTCAAGAATAGCATCAACACCTTTATTCAATTTTTAGAACCACTTACACCAAACAACCTTTCTGTCTCTCTGAATTTCTTCTAGGTCCCAAGTTTTTTTTTTCCTCAAAGTAGTTCATTTATTCTTACATAGCCATCTAACACATGGGATTATTAATATAATTTTTTTATTCATGATAGCAAGAAGGTTCTATATCATAAGTATCGAAAGCAATTGATGAACTAAAAACAATACACCTTTTATGAGGATTTCTCTCTAGTATAGATGTTTTCTATGTTGGTTCTAAAATTTCCACATTTTTAAAAATATATTGAGAATCTAAGACTTATTTATCATCAAAAAAATTCTACTTATTTTTTTTCTATTGTAGATATTCTCAATTTTTATTGTGGAATTTCCATATTTTGTTGAATATATTTAACATCTATTCCTTTTTTATCAACACAAAATTCTTCTTACTTCTTTGTCTCTACATACAATTGGGACTCCTACTGAATATTTTGATTTAACTGTATATGTTCTTGTTTCAAATCAACTTCTACAATATTTGTGTCAAACGAGGAGGTAACTCCTCAAAGTGAATTTTTTTGTTGCATTATGGCTGATCATAGATATATACATGGAGGGAGAGACACTTCGGTTTCATCTCCTAGTGTCTCATCATTTTCTAATTCTCCTTATTTTCTATTTAAAATATTTACATGATTCACGAAATCCCAAAGATTGGGTGTCAACATTCCCCTCCTTAATTTGAAGGGATGTTGGTGAGTCCAAGCATCATTATGAAACTTTCAAACTTTTCTCTTCCAAGTGCTTTGGTGAAGATGTTTGTGATCTTCTCATTTGTGGAAAAATGGTGTAGGTGGATTGTCTTTGCTCCAACATGATGTCGAATCAGATGATATTTTGTGTTGATGTGCTTCATTCGATCATGGAACTTTCGGTTCTTGGCCAAATTTATTGCAAAAGTGTTGTGAATCATGAGAGAAGTTTAATGCACTTGTTTCTCTTTCAAATATTTCAAAATTTTCCTAAGCCACATAATTTCCTTTTTTCTTTAGCTCTTGCCACACATTCTACTTCAGTTGTGGAATCCACTGGAACTGATTGCTTGTGTGACCTATAGGAGATACCTTCTGATCCAAGACTCATAACATAACTTGAAGTACATATCCAAGTTTCTCTATCTTCATCAAAGTCTGAATCAAAGTATCCAATCAAGTTGAAGTCACCCAACTATGTATACTTAAGTCCAATATCTTGAGCTACCTTGAAGTACTTTAGAACTGTTTTTGCAAAAGACCAATGTACCTCACAAGGCTTTGCATCAATGTGGAGAGGATTCTAAAAACAAATCAAATGTCTGGTTTGGTAGTAGTCAAGTAGTTGAGACTTCCTACAAGATATCTATGCTTTGTTGCATCCTCAAATTATTTTCCTTCAATGGATGTGAGCTTTAAGTTATGTTCCATTGGAGTAGTTAGAGTATTGCAGTCATGCATGCCAAACGTGTTCAACAAATCTCCAATGCACTTCTTCTAAGAGAGGAATATAAAATTTGGATGTTGAGTTACTTCAATACCACGATAGTAGTGAACATAGCCCAAGTCTGTCACTTCAAAAATTGCTTCTTTATGGATGCAATGTAGCTCTCATTGTTACCTATCATCGAAAGATCATCTAAATACACCACGAGATATCCAATTGTTTTGCTAACATTCTTGAAAAAAAAAGTTGCATCACCAAGATCATAATGTTTGAAGTTGAGTTTCAAAAAATGATGCAAGCCTGGCCTGCAATATACCTAGGATTTTACTTTGACTAAGAATTTAAAAATTCATTTAAGTCACTGTCCAACTAACACTCCAATCTGGGCGATTTCATACCCTGGCAATCTCCATTCATAAACGTAAAACAGGCTATTCATTAAACTCTGACTGTAAATACTCCAACAACATCCAACGCTGCAATAACCTTTTCTTCACTACCATCATCAATGCTAAGAAGTTGGAAGCAAAAGTCGCGATCATTTTATGTGTGTGTACAGTAAACAAAACGAATTCTGCAAATTTACCTGATGCAAGCTAGCATCAACAAACACTTCTGCAAATTCCTAATTTGCCAAAGAATTCAACGTCACACCTTGATGAAATGCTCCAGGCAGGGTCAATCATAGAGACAAAATATCCACATGATAACAAAAGGTTAAATTGTTACTGCGCAGACCCAATTGATAAAGTTCCGATTCGAATATATATCCAAAAATACAATTCATCCAAATGATGCAAACTTGGTAACCAGACTCGTCATGCTTGCAGCATACTAACTTCACATGGCTCGGCGCTTCAATAGCTGAAAAAGACACTACATAAATAGAGTCGACCTCTCTGCGCAGACAGGCTATGGAAGCGGTTAACTACAACGACAACGCTCTCTCGAGCCAGTCCTTGTGAGGAACCCGTCACAACAAGAATTCACCCACTGTTTTGTGCAAACAAACTATGAAACGATAAGATGGGAAATAGAACGCAGCGCTCCAATTTGGGATTTGACCAGACAAAGCAGGAAATTGACATACATATAAAAGTTCATGGGCTTTGATCGCTAGAGAATACGCTAGTGTTCAACTGGGTTGTCTTCACGAGTTTTAAAAATACTGTCTACCTTCCATTACGCTGCCAGTTTACACCAATTTGAAGTTTCACAAAGCTTTAATTGCTGGATACTCATAAAATTGGATTTCACATTGTAAGATGGCACTTTTTAACAGCGCCCATCCTATTCGAATTTCCATTGCAATACTACAACACTTACTAATTTATAATTTATTTAACACATTTGCAACAGGGGAATTCATTCATCAAATCGAAGCCACTGAATTACACAAAATTTACTCAATAGCCCATAAAGTCCCTCAATCAATGGTTTATATATAAATCTGAAACATGGTTTTCATATAAACAAAAAGAGATCACTTACAGCCTTTTCTTTGGCGGGATATCCAACGTTCATGACCCTTTACAAATTGCCAAAGGCTTATAGCCTTGGCTGTTCAAGCCTGCTCACAATCTCACACTCTCACACCCACACTCTGAGAGCTTTGCTGCCATTTTTTATAACTAAGGATAGGCATTCTTGGTCCTTATCTTTTAGAAAAGCAGGCTTTTCTTTCTTTTTACATAAGGATTTAAAGCTTGAAGCTTTTCTAATTTTAACTAAAAAAATATAGAAGTTCTATCCCAATTCTTTTTCCTAAACTATCCTCTCATATCCTTTTATTTAGAAAGAGAACATTTACATAACTTGACTTCCTATTTGATTAAAAATAACAAAATATTTAAAATTATCACACCCCCTCTTTATTCTATATTTACAAATGAGGATGGTCTTGATGCTCCTGCATCATACACCCAACCTTAAAATTAACCGTGATCTCTTGATCATGTGTTGGGATCTGTGTATGCCTGGATCCCACACCTTGTGCTGCAAGTTTCCATTTGCCGCTGATTTTGTCTGTTGTTCTTCTCCAGGTCTCCACACCTTATGCTAATTTTCTCCACTAGATGCACTCTTGCAATCTTCTGCTGTCTTCCTCTTGTTTCTTCTCTTTTGTTTCACCGCTGCTGGTCTCTTCTGGGATTCCCTCATCATCATCTGCCTCATCAGTTCAATTTCTTTGTCTAACATATTTTCCCCACAATCTTCATTTAGACCTGTACTCACAAAACAATTGTTAGAATAAAAAATGTAAGGCATCAGTGCCTCTTCTGCTGCTATCAATGTTGTCTCAGTTGTCACTATGGATGTTGCTGCCTCCCAATCCTCCTGTCCCTCTGCAACATTCCTTTACTTGTCACCTGTAATTTCATCTGCAACTTTTTCCTCTTATTCACTGCACTAGCCTCTTTCTTCTGCAATCTCCCTATCATACTATGGATTCTCCAACAAATATTCTAACAATGCAATCTCTCTGTAGCATCGCTGAAGCACCTCATCATCACCTGCATTCATACATAAACTTTTAGCTTGCACAAAATATTCAACAGTATCAGCGGTTACTTCCCTTATCTGTGCTTCAAACTGATTCTCATCCACAAGAACTTCCTCTTGTGCTGTAAAAATTTCATAAGATGGCAGATCCTCCTCAACACCTGTAATCACATAACAATTATCAGCTATAAAAACACAAGAGTTCACATTATCCAGTTGATCTGGATCTACCCAATAACTCATGAAATCATCAATAATCTCCTCCTATGTTTCACCAATGGAAACCTCCTCTGCACCTGCAAAGACACACAACTCATCAGTTTTAAAACTGCAAGACTTTTTAGTCCTGACTTCTCCCTTCAACACTTTCCTTTTAATATATCTGCATGTGGGATTTTCAAACTCCAACTCTGGCGCAAGAACTCTAAGTCCCTTTTTCAACAAGGCAATCAGAATTTGCCTCAACCTCCTCTGCAACAGTCACCAAATCACTGTCTTTCCTTTCAGTGGGAAGATCCATTTTCCTTTCTGATTTTCCTGCTCTCGCAGCCATTCTTCCAGTACCTGCAACTGTGGCTTTATTTCTGCAATCTTTTTTTCTCGAACCTCTGCAGTCATCTCATCTTTGTGGCATTTCTCTGAACCTCTTCCTCCTCTATAAAAACTCCCTCTGCCTCTGGTAGACTGCTTCCCCATGAGTTTCTCACTCACCATGAGTTGTACTAGCCTCTGCAACAACAATCTCTCTTGCTGCAACTTACCTCACCAATCCTTCCCTCCAGATCTGGTCTTTTGGTAAGTACTTGGTTCACTACCTCTGGAACCTCTTGAGCACTCCTCTGCTCTCTCTAGGCTATCTCTTCAACTCAACCTCTTCTTCTCCAGGACACTGCAATTGTCCTCCTTATTCAGCCTTCAGCTGAATGCCAGGTTCACTGCCACCTTCTCTGCAACCATAAACTAAAATTATAAATTTCAGATCAAAAAAATAATCTCACCCCTTAAGATCTTGCCTGATCTTGTCTTCTTTCCATTTATACAATCTTCTTCACTTGTGTATGCTTGCACATCAAATTTAAAAATCTGATCTTTATTTCAACTATTCACCACACTTCAAAAAAAACACCGCAATTCTCAGCTGTACTAAAAAAAAAAACATCTTCAATAGAGCAACTTGGCTTTGATACCACTTGATGCAAGGCTGCCCTGCAATATACCCAGGATTTTACTTTGACTAAGAATTTAAAAATGCATTTAAGTCACTGTCCAACTAACACTCCAATCTGGGCGATTTCATACCCTGGCAGTCTCCACTCATAAACGTAAAACATGCTATTCATTAAACTCTGACTGTAAATACTCCAACAACATCCAACGCTGCAATAACCTTTTCTTCACTACCATCATCAACGCCAAGAAACTGGAAGCAAAAGTCGCGATCAGTTTATGTGTGCGTACAGTAAACAAAACGAATTCTGCAAATTCACCTGATGCAAGCCAGCATCAACAAACACTTCTGCAATTTCCTAATTTGCCAAAGAATTCAACGTCACACCTTGAAGAAACGCTCCATGCAGAGTCAATCATAGAGACAAAATATCCACATGATAACAAAAGGTTAAATTGTTACTGCGCAGACCCAATTGATAAAGTTCTCATTCAAATATATATCCAAAAATACAATTCATCCAAATGATGCAAACCTGGTAACCAAACTCATTATGTTTGCAGCATACTAACTTCACATGGCTCGGCGCTTCAATAGCTGAAAGAAGACACTACATAAATAGAGTTGACCTCTCTGCGCAGACATGCTATGGAAGCAGTTAACTACAACGGCAATGCTCTCTCGAGCCAGTCCTTGTGAGAAACCCGTCACAACAAGAATTCACCCACTGTTTTGTGCAAACAAACTATGAAATGATAAGATGGGAAATAGAATGCAACGCTCCAATTTGGGATTTGACCAGACAAAGCAAGAAATTGACACGGGCTTCTATCGCTAGAGAATGTGGTGGTGTTCAACTGGGTTGTCTTCACGAGTTTTAAAAATACTGTCTACCTTCCATTACGCTTCCAGTTTACACCAATTTGAAGTTTCACAAAGCTTTAATTGCTGGATACTCATAAAATTGGATTTCACATTGTAAGATGGCGCTTTTTAACAACACCCATCCTATTCGAATTGCCATTGCAATACTACAACACTTACTGATTTATAATTTATTTAACACATTTGCAACAGGGGAATTCATTCATCAAATCGAAGCCACTGAATTACACAAAATTTACTCAATAGCCCATAAAGTCCATCAATCAATGGTTTATATATAAATCTGAAACATAGTTTTCATATAAACAAAAAGAGATCACTTACTGCCTTTTCTTTGGCCGGATATGCAACGTTCATGACCCTTTACAAATTGGCAAAGGCTTACAACCTTGGCTGTTCAAGCGTGCTCACAATCTCACACTCTCACACCCACACTCTGAGAGCTTTGCTGCGATTTCTTATAACTAAGGATAGGCATCCTTGGTCCTTGTCTTTTAGAAAAGCAGGCTTTTCTTTCTTTTTACATAAGGATTTAAAGCTTGAAGCTTTTCTAATTTTAACTGAAAAAATATAGAAGTTCTATCCCAATTCTTTTTCCTAAACTATTCTCTCATATCCTTTTATTTAGAAACAGAACATTTACATAACTTCACTTCCTATTTTATTAAAAATAACAAAATATTTAAAATTATCACACCCCCTCTTTATTCTATATTTACAAATGAGGATGGTCTTGAGCTCCTGCATCAAAAAATGCTTAGTTAACTTCGCGTACCAGGATCATAGAGCTTGCTTGAGGTCATACAAGGATTTTACAAGCTTGCATATTTTATATTCTTGACCCTTCATAACAAATCCTTCTAGTTGGGACATAACAACATTCTCTTTCAAATCTCCATTTAAGAAGGTAGTTTTTACATCCATTTGATGGATTTTTCAACCATTAAAGTTTGCCAAGGCAAAGAGTTTCCAAATGCTAGCCAACTTTTCTATGTGGGAAAAAGTCTCCTCATTTTGTTGTAGGCTACCACTTAACAACATTGTCAGTCTTGGAAGATTTAATAAATATCACATCTCCAGATATTATAAGCTTATTATTCACTTGATCGTAAAGACCGTATGCTTTGGAGCTATTTGAGTACCCTAAGAAGATACATTTATGGCTCCTTACACCAAGTTTTTTTCTTTTTTCTTAGGTATCAAGGCATAATAGGTGGAACCAAAAACCTTAAGATGTCTCACTGAGGGAATGTGGTCATACCACATTTCATTGGGATTATTGTTTTTTATAGCATTAGATGGACACCTATTCTTTATATCCACAACACATAGAACTCCATCGGCCCAAAAAATCAGTTTAACATTCTTGATAAACAACATGGAATGTACTATATTTAATATTGTACTATTGATTCTTTCAGCTACTCTCTTCTATTGCTAAATATAAGGCATAGTTGTTTGATGTTTGATCCCATGCTAGCGAAGATAGTTTTTAAATTCATTTGAAAGTATATGTGTGAATAGAGTCAGTTTGAGATTGTGAATCATTCTCAATCCATGCATGAAAGTTCTTGAGTTTTTCAAAAACATCATATTTCTTCTTAAATAAATAAACGCAACACATTCTGGTGTAGTCATCAATGAATATCATCATATATTTATTACCATTTTTAGAAGGAAAATGCATTGGGTCACATAAGTCTGAATGAATGAGTTCAAGTTTTCTATCTGCTCTAGAATTAGAATCTTGAAACGAGTCTTTGCTATACTTTCCTAGAATACAAGAATCACACGACTTAAGTTTCCTAGGAATTATATGAAAACTAGTCCCAACATTTTTCTTCAACAAATGACTGTTGTCAAAGTTCAAGTATCCAAATATAGTATGTGATAAATGACTTGATGGAAATGTACCTTCATCATAGTGATAAATGTATGAGAATTTTTGTGTACGAGCGTAGGATCCTTGTAGCTTCATAAGCCTTTCTTCTTCTATCCTCGTCATGAAAAGCGAGTGATATAATGATTTTCTAGAGCTAACCTTGCCATCAAATGTATGAATGGAGTGTCCTTGTTGGTGGATGTGTACCACATACAACAAGTTTCTCCTCAACTCTGGGACATATAAAACATCATGTAGAAGAAATTATGGAAGAATAAGAAGTTTGAGCTTGATGGTGCCAAGCCCAAATTGCTTGAGTTTTGACTTGTCTGTAAAGTATACTATTCCATTAACATTGTCAATAAATTCTTCAAAAAGATATCTCCTAAAAATTAATGTCGAAAGTTTCTCCTCCATCAAGCAACTAATCATCTTTCCAAGAAGCAAGTAAAGAATTAAACAATCTTTCAGTTACTCCATTATTACAATGTGCCACAACATAGTGAGCAGACTTGGGTGCTTTACCTTTCCCTTTATCATTGGTTTTACCTTTGCATTCATTTATTTCCTGCTCAATTATGTCCCAAGGAAACTTACATGTGGGTGTATGATACCCATCTTTACTGTATCATATGAAATGAAGATCATGTTGTTCTCCTTCGACCTATCTGTCTTCCTACCTATAAAATTCCTCCTTCCTCTTCTTGTTTGGCCACCTCTTCCTCGAGAAGAATCTTATGCATGATTCTTCACTCTATTTGCAAGATACACAACTTCTTCAGAACACTGAGGAGCTATATTCTTTCCAAAGGCCTTCTCTCTCTCAACAAACTTCTTCTCAAGGGAGTCAGAGGTAACCTCCTTAAGGTTTCCACTTGCTTGCAATGACTCAAGATAATGTGAATAGACGGGATATAGTGTCTTGACATAAGCTATGAGAGGAATATATATTTCCACACCAGTGGTTTTTATATCATGCATAATGGATCTTACTTATAGTGCTAAGGAAATATGGTCACCATTTTTCAATTCATGTTTGAACATTTTAATCATCAATTCAACAACTTAAGTTCAGAGTGTGAGTCATACAATTCCTTCAACTTCTTTAAGGTTTCAAAAGAATTTGAAAATGGAGAAATATGGTGAATCGCCTCTTCATTTACTCATGTTGCAATCGAGGCATATGCCTTGTTTTTCTTGTTTTACCAAATGGAAAGCTCCTTATCTGAAGTGGGCTTTACAAGTGCATTGTCTCCTTCTCCCTCACAAACCCCATTCAACAACTCATTGAAAATGAGGGTGTGTTTTATCTTCTAGAACCATTGAGGGTAGTTCTCCTTGCTAGTGAGATATAATCACACTATGGATATTAGTGAATTCATTCCCAAAAGAAAACAATTTGCCTTTGATTTCCGAAAGAAGCACAATCTTTCTTGATATCTTATGTTTATGTTGAAAAAGTTCACTATATTAATACTTTTAATTTAGCATATATTCCTCCACTCAAAAATATATCATATGATGGTTCCAACATATAAAGTATATAATATATCCAAAAAAAATATCTTAACTAATTTCATGTCTCAAAAATCCCACCATTAAGAAAAAAATATCATTAGATACACCATCCAAAAATTTCAATGAACTTTAATACTACCACTATTTTCAAAGGAACTTAATATGCCTCATAATATATATAACCATATACATTCACCACATCTTGAACTTGTGTTTACACAACTGTAGCAATGAATTTTCAACCCCATCTGAGTTAGAATAGTCTTGAAGACCAATATCTTGAACTTGTGTCTAAAAAAATGTAGCAGTGGATTTCCACCCATTTTAAAAATTGAATCAGTAGGAGCATTAACACACTAGACAAGGGTGGGTTGTGTTATGATTGAGCCGGACTCTCCACTTGATGGAGATTATAATACCCTGACAATATTCGACGCTCTAACAATGGGAGCTACAAATTCGAACTGAGGAACAGTCACAGATGCAGTAGAATTTGGCAGTTAAACAAAGGATGGAAATTGGATGAGAGCTCCATTATCATAAATCATCGAGTCATCTATCCAAGCCATTAAAATCTCAGTGATCACTCACGAAATGAAATGGACAACATGTGCATAAATGGTCCAGCTTGGTGGGAAATCCCAATGACAAAAATTCCTGCGAGAGATCCATTTATGCCAAAATATGGTTCAAGTTACATGACTAGAAATCCCCTCTTTGTACCGTATGATAATTTCACACTGGTTTCATTGATTTCTATATCATTCCTATATTGCACGGTGATTTTCTTCCGAGACCCCCCAACAATGGTCAAATCTGAGATCAATTAAATCATAGAAAGGAAGGAGATGTATGGTCAATTGGATGGCAAAGGTGGTAATTCACAGGTTTCAGTTCTACAAAATAGGCAGAAGAGAGGCAATTCTACAAAATATGTAGAATAGAGGGAGGAGTGAATTACACGAGTAGAAATGAATCCAAAAGAAGGGGTTGGCTCTAATAACATGTCTCATGAGGAGGTAACTCCTCAAAGAGAATTTTGTTTTTCCATTATGACTGATCATAGATATAGACATGAAGGGAGAGATTCTTGGGTTCCATCTCCGATTGTATCTTCATCTTTTAATTCTCCTGATTTTCTGTTCACAATATTTACATAGCTTACCTAATCCCAAAGATTAGGTGTCAACAATTTGATTTAATTAGTGAAGTTTTAGCATATATCACATCCCTTCTGATGATGTTTTATGGGAAATCATATCCCACACTTTATATCCCTTAGATACATCAACATAACAATCAACAATATATTTCTTCGATATAGGGTCTAGCCTAAAACACCACATCTTAGAAGTAAGTGTATAAGGTTCACAACAATTTTTTTTTTTTTTAATTTGAATAATATAAAGGATGACATATCCATATATATTTATGGATTTTACAAATTATTATAACCGAGAATGATCGATTTATGATATAAGAAGTAGTAGTGATTCCTTCCATCCACAAATCTTGTTGCAAATTAGCATTGCCAAGTATGCTATTTCGAGAAGAGTCATGCTCATGTATTGTGATATGCGATTTCACTAGGGAGAATATATAGTGGTTTTTTGTCCTACAACCCAACAATCTTTACATTATTTTTTTATTTCTAAAGAAACGAACTCACTTCTATTATCTATTCTTAAACATTTGATTGTTTTATCATTTTTCTTTTCTATAATATATCTAAATTGTTTAAATGTATTAAACACAATATTTTCTTTTCCAAACATAGAACCACACTTTTTTAGATAAATCATCTCTTACTATTTCAAAATATGAAGATCCTATAAAAGGAACTATAGGGGATTACCACCAAGAATACTTTATTGATATGATTTCCCACTTTAAACATCTAACTAAATTGTTTTCCAAATACACAATGTTTGTAGAAATTTAAATTTAATGATTTTAATTTGGAAATAGTTTTCTATTTGGTAGTAACTATAGTCCTTTATTTCTCATATGACCTTGCTATCGATGCCATAAAAGAGTGGATTCGATCACCTCCTCAAATACCATTATTGTTTCATTGATTTGAATACTTCCATCTTCTTTGTAGCCTTCATAACCATTAAGGTATCCTTAGACACTTTTAGTGCTGCACCTGAACATTTATTTTTATTACATCTAGAATTAAAATTTCCTAAATTAATTAAATTATTCTTTAATTTAGGCACATGTCTAATATCTGGAAATGTATAATACCATCAAATATTTAGTTTTTATACTTCAAACCCCAATAGTCTTATAAGAAATATTATTTTCATAAGAACAATGCCACCATTAATAGATTCATATGAAGGAAACCAAATTTTATGTTGACACATATGGCAACAAGCACCATAATATAACAACCATTTTTCATATTATTGAGGAATATTACTAATAGAAAATATTTCATCAATCATACTTCAACACCACTCAATTGGATTTGCCTCATTTTTAAAGCCTTCCTTGGATTGATGTCTCTTCAAACAATCCTTCTTAATATGTACTTACTTTTTATAGTACCAACATTTGGGTTTAGTGTTCTTTCCTTCCCATTTTGATCTTCATGTACCTCTCCACTTTTCTCCTCTTTTTTTCTAGCCAACCTCTATACATCATTGGTTATGGTTTGGAGGTTTTAATACTTCATTTTCTTTGCACCTCCTCAAACAACTACTCTCTAACAATGAAATTGAATCTATGCTTCCTAGTTGTACTAAGGGTAATGGAGGTTACAAAATGATCCCATGATTTAAGAAATCCACACAATAGTGTAAATTCATTATATTTGTCATCTAGGTCAACATCTATACTACTCAATTAGAAAATAAGAACATTAAACACATTCAAATGATTTTCATTTTATTTCTTTCATTTTATATTTTATAAATGCATCTTCAAGTATATTCAAATGATTTTCATTTTATTTCTTTCATTTTATATTTTATAAACGCATCTTCAAGTATAAGCCTATTGTTGTTACTTCTCTACTAAATTAAACAAAACATCATCTACAAGACATAACCATCTTCCCACTCTTCATCGATGATAGTTGTAGGTTTTTTCCTCCTTTTTTTCTAATGCCCTACCCAATCATTGTTGTACTAAAAAATATCATCTTAAGTCTTCATGGTTTAAAATTATATCTACCATTAAAATTTTCAACATCGAATTGGGTTTTTTCCACTTTCGCCATTATTCTCTCTGCGAGACTCTCCCTCCAAATCAATTTTCAGTTCTTTTTTTTTTTTTTTAAATATGAAATTTATAATTTTGGAATATAAATCTTTACAAAATTGCGGTCCACCAAATTTACTTTGAAATATAAATTTTCAATGTTCCACCAAATCTTAAAATATATTAAATATGTATCCACACAATTTAAATGGGATTTGTGCTTTACCACTTGTTAAGGCCAATCCTCACAATCCTACTTAACTTCTTATTTGATGGGGACAAGATTCCAGGATGAACCACAATACCATTTACCCAATAAAATTTCTCTTGAGGCCTATGGGTTATGGGCCCATGAAGCCTATCAGAAACTTCTCATCGTTCTTCATCCACAAATGAGCTTTCTTTTCAACGTTATTTATTATTGTTGCCTCATTTGGGGATTCTTGCTGCCGCTCTTTCTTTAACATCTTGCCCCAATCGCAATTACTCCAACCACAAGAAATTTTACCTGCACCCAATCATACAACAGCTTTGCTGCTTCTCATACTACCCATCACATCAAGGCTCCTATCTCAACCTTGATCTTGGTCCCTATGGAAATCATGTTCCAGTCTCTCATGACTACCATGACTTTGATAAGAATGCTTTCTCTCCTTGATACCTTCATGGGACCTAGTCGATGGATCCAAATAATCACCATTGCACTTCCGTTTGAATGTTTTACTGAATCTGCCTTTTTTCCTTGCGACTTTCTCCGCTGTCGAATACTCCTCAGATTCCTTGATGATATTCTCCTAGGAAAACTTCCCATAACTCCTCTTATGGGCATAATCCTGGGGTTTCGACCCTCCTCGGGCATAATTCTTATCACCATTAAAAGTTCCACTGATGTCAGAATAGATTTCACATTTGTCATAGTCCTCTTCACTGTGTGGGATCCGATGAGTCTTGACACAGTAATGGAAGGAAGGATTAGGTCAGAAGGCCACTGCAATGAAGTTGTGTAGTTCTACCCTGTTGCTTCTTTAACTGCTTCTTGATTCATGTCCAGTAATGAACACAAAAATCTCATGTAGTCCTTGAATTCTTCTAGAAAGACAAGCCTCAGATCTAGAGCCACTGTAGCATTGATAAATCCGCCTCCATAGTTGATGGGGAAGAGTCGGGGAAGCCTTTGACCCTACCCCATCCTAGTCCTTTTTCATCATTTGTCTCTCCTCCATGCACACGTGTTCTCCCCTTTTCTTGATGCCTAAACAAATTCTTTATGCATACATTGAGTTTCAACTAGATTTTAACTAAAATTAGTTCATTAACTAAATTCTATTCAAGGTTGGCCTGGTTGTCCATGGGATTGCCCGCATGTCTTCTTTCTCTAATTTTTTTTTCCACTAAGGTGTTTGGATGCCCCTACATCAGACTCGCGAGGTACAAAATTTATGACCTCCTGGTCATATGCGTTTCCTTGTCTTTAGCAATTCTACCGACTGTTTCATTTCTTGAGTGGAATTGATTTCTTCAGTGGAACTAATTTCATGCGAGCTGCAACCAAACCTCTGCAATAGCAAGTCCTCCCTGCTGCCAGATGACTTACCAAGCATCTCTCTTGAGCTTAGTCTTTCGACATCTCCCTTGTTCTGTCCTCTCGAACCAATTGAGGACTCCTGCTCCAGGTTTGCTGCAATCTTCTCACCATGACAAAATAAATTAAAATAAAATTGCAAGCTTACAAATATTTAGAAAATTGTACCTCTTATTTCTTGACATGCAAAAACTCCTTTCCGCAGGAAATATTTTCCCACTCTGATACCACTTGATAGGGACACAATTCTGGGATGAACCAAAATCCCATTTCCGCAATAAAATTGCTCTTGAGACCTGTGGGTTATGTGTCCACGAAGCCTATTAGAAACTTCTCATCGTTCTTCATCCACATAAGATATTTTGTTTCAAGGTTCTTTGTTGTTGTTATTTCAGCTGCGGATTCTTGCTACTGCTCTTTCTTCAACATCTTGCCCCCATCGCAATTACTCAAACCAAAATAAAGTTTACCTGTACCCAATCCTACAATAGCTTTGCTACTTCTCATACTGCCGAGCACATCAAGGCTCCTATCTCGACCCTGATCTTGGTCCCTATGGAGATCATGTTCCAGTCTCTCATGACTACCGTGACTTTGATAAGAATGCTTTCTCTCCTTGATACATTCATGGCACCTAGTTGATGGATCCAAATAATCACCATTGCACTTCCATTTGAATGTTTTGCTGAATTTGCCTTTTCCCCTCGTGACTTTCTCCATGGTCGAATACTCCTGAGACTCCTTGATGCTTTTCACCAATGAAAACTTACCACAACTCCTCGTTTTTGCATAATCCTGGGGTTTTGACCCTCGGTCATAATTTCTATCACCATTCAACGTTCTAGTGATGTCAAAACAAATTTCACATTTGTCACAGTCCTCTTCACTATGCGGGATCCGATGAACCTTGACATAGTAATGGAAGGAAGGTTTAGGTCAGAAGGCCACTAGAACGAAGCTGTGCAGTTCTGCCCTATTGCTTATTTACCTACTTCTGGATTCATGTTCAGTAATGAATAGAGAAAGCTCATGTAGTCTTCGAATTCTGCCAGAAAGACAAGTGCCGAATCGAGAGCCACTGCAACATTGATAAATCTGCCTCCATAGTTGATGGGGATGAGTCGGGGAAGCCTTAGCCCCCGCTCCGTCTTCATCCTCTGCCGCCGCTCAGCTCTCCTCCACACGCACCTGTTCTCCCCTTTTCTTGATGCCCGAACAAATTCTTCATGCATACATTCAGTTTTAACTGAATTTTAACTTAAAATTAGTTCATTAACCAAATTTTGTTCAAGGTTGGCCTAGTTGTCCACGGGATTTCCCACGCGTCTTCTTTCTCTATTTTTTTTTCTACTAAGGTGTTTGGATGCCCCTTCATCATTATCCTCTATGGCTAGAGTTTTGTGTGGCTCTAGCTATGATTAATTGCAAACTAGACTTCTCATTGGAAATGTTGGATTAACTACTTGGACTATGTTTCTAGTGTTTTGCTACCCCTCCATTGTGAATGTGTGAGATGCTCAACACCTTTTTCTTCAGCTGAATTTGGACCTCCATGGCTCGAATCCTTTTCCTTTGGAGCAACTTTAATTCTCTCTATGTGGCTTTTCTTTTCCACTTAGCTAGGGTGTTGTCTCAATCAAGGGTTTGGTACTCACTAGGCATTGTTGCACCTCCGTTGCATGAATTTACCTCAATTTTCTCACCTATTGTGCAAACAAGTTAGTTAATTCACCATGGGTGAGCACTACTTTATTTTCAATGGTTTGTAGAGAAAACAATTGCAACCTCTTTTGCAATGATGGATTAAGCACATCTAATCTGTGGACCTCGTCTGCATCGAATGATACATTAACCTCCTTCAGATAATGATGGGTTGTGCTTACTCTATTCACAACTTTCCTTTCTCTATAACGACTTGACTAATGCCAATAGCTAGACCACATAAGCTATCATTGAGTTCGAGTGGCCACTCCATCTAAAAAGACTTTGATTAAGATATCTTGAATCTATCCTTTCATACTGGTATTCATAATGTGTATAAATCATAAACAAGAAAAAAGTAATGATAAAAATAAAGATAATACATGAACATTTTATATGGTAAAACCTTCTCTATTTATTAGCAAATTATCGATAAAGCAAGGTACCATATTTTATTAGTGGAGAGGATTCTTACGATTAGGTTTATATGAATATTTTGTGGTAAACCCCTCTCTATTTATTAGTGAAACATCCATGAGGCAAGATACAATATTTTATTAGTCAAGAGGAATCTTACAATTAGACTTATATCCACTTCAACTTTATGGCTTCATTTGAGATAGCCACCATGACATTCATTAATAACCACAAAATTTACTTAAAAGAAAATTAACCTTTTACCGTTTTCTTTAACTAATTATTATCATATTCTACTTTTTTTGGGAGAAAGATTGCATTTTGACCCTTCAACTTTATGGGTCCATTTGAGGTAGCCAACATGACATTCATTAATAACCACAAAATTTACTTAAACGTAAATTAGCCTTTTACCCTTTTCTCTAAATAACTATTATCATATTCTATTTTTTTTTTGGAGAGAGATAGCATTTTCAAAGTCAAAACAGATGGAATATGTTCATCTTAAGAATAATGTAGACTCACTTTCATTTGAAATCTTACTACTTTTTTTTATGGTTAATAATAAATATGTTTACATTTTTTAATAATCAATTAAAGAATTTTTTATAAATAACACATTTGAATTTAGAATCAATTTATTTCAAATAAACATTTCTAAATTTGTAATTTTAAATATTATATAACTGATTTAAATATATATATCTATCTATTTAATATATAATAAATTGATTTGGATTATAGTCAAACGGGGTCGTTCAAAAACTTGGTTTAACGGATCCGAAAACAAATATTTCCACAGAGAACATTCACAGATAAAACATTCAGTCTTCGTTCGGTTTCTGCTGACGATGATGAGAGACAAAATGTGGTTCTGAAAATGCATTTTCCATTGCTAAGGTTGGGTTACAGACATGCACCATTGATATTGAAGATGTACATTATTTCTATTTACGTTGATCTTCAACTGCCTTTGTGGATTCACACTCCCTCGTTTGAGGACTTGTAGTGTTCCCTCTGAAATCACCTTTTCCATTCCTAGGCTTTAGTTACAGGCATGCACGATGGCTATTGAAGCTGTATTGTTTCTATTTTAAGATTATCCTCAACTATTTTTGTCGATTCAAGCTGCCTGGTTTGAGGAGCTTGTATTGTTTCCCCCTCTCCCTGCTTTGTTCTTGCCTCGACATCATGGATAGAATGTACACCGTAGAAAACATAAAATATGATGGATATCAGACTCCATAGGCCGAATCTTTCATACGATTTTTTATCCAAACTACTCAACAAGAAGACATTGAGAAATACAGAAGCTGCAGGGAACCACAGCCTTAAAGAGACTCCCCAATCCTTTGGGTGGTGTGCAATGGGTGCCCGCATCTGAAACCCAGCCGTTAACGCAACTAAAATGCTTCCAAACACAACCAAACCCGACCACCCATCCTTCTGAAGTTGCCAGAAAAGAGCAAACGCAGTGGCACTTACGGAGAACAGCAAGAGGAAAACAACTGTTGTCAATGAATTGGTCACTCCAATCTTCACGTATCGACGGTAGATAATAGCATTTGCTACAATGTAGAACGCCACAAGTGTTCCAATGGATATCATATTTAGCACAATCTTGAGCTCGGTGAACAAAGATATGACTGCTGTACAAATACCTGCATATATAAATGTACAACAAAAAACAGCTTTCATGTCAACATGGATTACATTGTGAGAAGGGCTGTATTGGGATAGTGTTTTATATGTAGCACTGATAGTGTCTTATAAGTACCACCCAGTAAGTTAATGAGTGGTTCATTGCGCTTCACATCTTATATATATTATAGGTTGAAATTCATTTTATTCTTTTTCAAGTAAAGACAATAAACTAATGATCACTTTATATTTTATAGGTTGAATATAATTTTATTTTTATCTAATAAATAATATATAAACACAATATCTATATCTTATCAGTTGAATATAATTTTATTCACAACTAATAAACAATATATAAACACAATAAGCTGATGCATGGCACTTAATATTTACAATCCTAAAAATATAATTACTTATGATTAACAAAAATATAAACACAATAAACTAATAATTAACTTACTAATGCTTAATATTTACCATCGTAAAGAAGTTAGTTATAATTAAGGGAGACCTAGTTCGCCAAGTAATTATTATTTGCTCTAAGACTTCAAAATTCAACATTTTGCTGCAGGGAGCAGAGCAAATTGTTTACCTAAAAACAAAGTGGCATTCATAGGCGTGCCTGTTCTGGGATGGACTCGTGCAAACCAATATGGAACTAAACGAGTTCTCCCAATAATGCACAAGTACCGAGATTGCCCCAGCATTGCCACTAGAAGTGATGTTATGATTCCCAAACTAGCCCCAAGCCCCACGACGTTTGGCACCCACCTCCACCCTCGTAACTTCCCGATTGCATCCCCTGAGAACGGTGCCGATGCATTAATCTGCAGTTTTCTAAGATCACATTGAGTTAACTCATAAAATTTTCCCAAACCAAAAGTTACTGGTACAAATTTTATAAATGTCAAATTTGATTTACTAAGTTTAGGCACCCACCTGATCATGGGGCATAAGAAAGCAGAGAGCTATAGAGACAAGGCAATAGAGTAGGGAAACGACAGCCACAGAACCAGAAACTCCAATTGGAAGGCTCTTCGAGGGATTTTTTATTTCCTCGGCCAAAGTTGAGACGGAATCATAGCCTATATAGTTGAAATAAACAATGGCAGCTTCATCGAAGATGCCTTTCGCACCATAGGGTGCAAATCCAGCTGTGTGTGAAGGGTTCCCAAGATTTCTGAGGTTTTTCGCTTCCCCGTTAGCTAACCCAACAACGATGATGAATGTGAAAAAGAGGAGGTGGAAGAAGGTGACCGCTATGTTCAGACGGGAGCTCTCTTTTGTGCTGCAACAAGTTAATTTTCATAAATCTTGTTAAAATTAGAGAAAACCAGTACAGAAACCATTAATTAATGAACAAAGAATAGAACGTGAAGGGTAGGGTTAACCTGTGACAGAGACATATGCTGAGCAAGATTACGAGTACGAAGGCTGGAAAATCGAGCATATTGTAGCCTTCAGCTAAGCCTCTGACCTTTATCCGCCAGGCATCTCCATGAACGATCCCAAATACGCTTGGAAAATATGAGGTAAAACTTCGAGCAACCGCAGCATTAGAGAGAACATATTCCATAAGCAGATTTGCTACTGCAAAATAACCTGCAAATTCACCTGTTCCCATAATTTTTCATGTCCCTAACCAAAATATCAGATTACTCATGACCAAAGCCTGCTCATGCAAATTCACCTGTTCACATAATTATTTATGTCCCTACCCAAAGTATCAGATGACTCACAAGCAGAGCCTGATCATGCAAATTAACCCATTCCCATAATTTTTCATGTCACTACCCAAAATATTAGATGTCTCATAAGCAAAGCCTGATCATGTGTTGGGGTGAGTGGCCATCTTTCATACTAGACTAGTTTGGGTAAATATGACTTCGTCAAAATCTAGGCGGGTTTAGGGTTCTAGGTCTAGAAGAAGTTATGGTTTTGTCATATTCATGTCAAATATAATAAAAGAAACTCTAGGTAAATTGTTGCTTGTGGCTATTAGGTCCCAAGTGTTGGGGATTTTTCTCGTAAAATCCCAAAAACAAAAACAAATAAAACACATAGAATGATACTCTGCTAGGAATTTCTGATAATTCCAGAACAAAAAAAATCAGTTGAACAGAGGATAATACTCAGTTTTACTACACAGGATCTTTAATCATAGCGGAAACTAAAATTTCTTTACTCAGTTTTACTACACAGGATCTTTAATCACAGCGGAAGCTAAAATTTCTTTGCTGCAGACAGAGTTTCTTCAACACACCTAAAAACACTTTGCATTCATTAATATAAAACTAATACAAAATTCATCCTCTTTCACTCAAGGGGATTTACCAAGAACTTCAAAAGAAATTACTCTCTCCTTTTGAGATTTTACACTGCTGTGTGTAAAAATCTCTTTTACATTCTTGCTGTAAAAACAGACTTCAACTTCAGAAAATTACATTCATGCTATTGCATGCTCCCTTCTTACTTCGCACTACTGTGCCTATTTTTCTTACATTCGTTGCGGCGAGTTTTTCCTTTTGCACTCTCAAAACTATACATACACACTGCTGTGCTTCTTTTTGTTTACAATTGCATTTCATTTACATTGTTGTGTATATTTTCATAAGCACTGCTGCATTCTACAGATGCATTGTTGTGTTTTTCCTTTTTCTTTTTTTTGTCAACAAACAAACATTACATATATATATGATAACAAAAACTTACATCCGATTTTCACTTGCCATGCTGTCGTAAAAGAAAAAAATAAAATTAAATGCTTTTACCAACCTTTACTTATGTCCATATTCCCGCTCATAAAAAATGGTAAAATTAAAGACTTCACCAAAACTTACCAACCCTCAGTAAATTTGCATTTACTGATTTACTGACATAAACGACAGTAAAGAAACTTTTACTTCACGTCAAATTTATTTGCAGCAGACCTGTACTTCAACCATTAATCAATTTGACTTTGGAAACTCATCGGGTCCGAGCTTTATCACATAGCACACATATATGCAAAAGTGTGCACCCACGGTTTCCCCGATTGCGATGTGCCGATCGCAATATGGCCTGATACCTACGATCATATATATTATAACATATGCTTAAAATGCGTAAAAACATGAAACTAGCCACTGGCGGACCCGAAATAATATTAAACAAGATGTTAAATACCCATCGGGTCTGGGTTATTGGGTCGCAACTTATATCATGGTAAAGCCTGCGTGTTTGGTTATCACCGATAGCGATACGCCGATAGTGATATCGGCGCTCGCTCATCGAAACACAAAAAGTTCATTTATAACTTCTCTGCTGCCACTTTGCCAATGCGATATTGGCGATTGGTCATCGGCTGAATTGCTCCAAGCTGAATCTTCATGTTGTTGTGCTTTCCTCTCGATGCAAAGTTGAAATTACACATTCAACACTCCCCTTTAATTTCAACTGCTGGGCATTCAATCATACCCAGAGACTTTCTCAACTCCTTGACATGCTGCTGTTACAAAAGAGTCTTCCTCTTAACAGAGGGATTCACCACTGTCTATGCTGAAAAA
>APFE031169345.1:85040-208327 GCA_000404065.3 Pinus taeda
GGCTCTGGTTATGTTATGACCCCTTAGACTCCTATATATAGAAAGGAGGTCTTTTCATTTGTATCATCCAAGAATTGTTCATTTATGTAATGTAAAGGAGGTTGCCCCCTCGAAGAGGCTAAATTGTAAGGCGTTGATCTATCTTTTCTATCTTTTTTGAGCTGGTTTCATAACAAATTCGAAACTTTTCTGATCCAATGGTTTGGTCAGAATATCAGCAACTTGCTCCTTCTCTACTCTCATGGCAGATATAATTTCATATCTCTTCCCTATAGGAATATCCATCTGATAGAGTTCTACCAGGGTCTTCAGCAAATCTTCAATCTCTTCCTCTGTCATATTGGCAAGGGTGTTGGCACTAAAGCCCATCTCAGCCATCTTGGCAAGAGTTACATATCGAACTCCATATTTTTTAAACAGATCTTCAAGGAACTTCAATTCCTTTCTCCCATTGATGGTTTTTGTCCATTTCCTATCTTCAACTGCATTTTTGAAATGAACAGAGTCATCAACATGACTAGATAAAGCAAACAAAGAATTCGTACCTTCATTTGTTGCTTCTTGTGGTGTGCTTGGAGAAGCACATTCATTTCTCCTCAAGGGTGCGACTTGCTGCCCTTGTGTTGGTGCTGCTGTTTGGGGATGTATTTCAGCTATCTCCTCATCATCATCAACATGAGACAGACAATTTTTATCATTCACTGTTTTCTCTAAGCTTTCATCACAAGCTTCCTCCTCAATGAACTGAGGTTTTACTGTCTTTACTTTCTCCAGGCCTTGATAGGTTGTCTTGAGAGTTTCCCATGCTTCTTTGGATGTCTTCGCTGCTGCTATCCTTGGAAACACACTCTCATCCACTGCTCGATACAAGAAGTAGAGGGCCAAAGCATCCTCCTTATAGCTCTTCAATAGCTCTTTCTCTGCCTGAGTTAAGCTATTAAACTCATTTTTATCTCCTGGTTCTTCAAAACCATCATCAACAAGTTCTGATAAATCTTGATAGGCAAATAGGGCTTTCATGGTTATTGCCCAATAGTCATAGTTTTTCCCATTGATCTGTGGGAACTGAGAATTAAACAAACCCATGCTAGTGCTTGTGCTAGCCATTCCTTGCATTCTTTAACTATGCTTTAAATACTTGACTGTGTATTTAAAACCACTAACCGTTTCTTCAACAACAACACAAAAAAAACTAATCTGAAAAAATACCTTGATCGTTTCTTGACTGAGTCTTCACTCTACTGGAGAAGTTGCTACAGCAAGAAACCTTCCTTCAGCATCTTTGAATGTGTTCAAAGAGCTTGAACCTGCTCTGATACCACTGTTGGGGATTTTTCTAGTAAAATCCCAAAAACAAAAACAAATACAACACAGAGAATGATACTCTACTAGGAATTTCTGATAATTCCAGAACAAAAAAAATCACTTTAACAGAGGATAATACTCAATTTTACTACACAGGATCTTTAATCACACCGGAAACTAAAATTTCTTTGCTGCAGACAGAGTTTCTTCAACACACGTAAAAACACTTTGTATTCATTAATATGAAACTAATACAAAATTCATCCTCTTTCACTCAGAGGGATTTACCAAGAACTTCAAAAGAAATTACTCTGTCTCCTTTTGAGATTTTACACTGTCGTGTGTAAAAATCTCTTTTACATTCTTGCTGTAAAAACAGACTTCAACTTCAGAAAATTACTCCCTTCTTACTTCGCACTACTGTGACTATTTTTCTTACATTCGCTGGGGTGAGTTTTTCCTTTTGCACTCTCAAAACTATACATACACACTGTTGTGCTTCTTTTTCTTTACAATTGCATTTCATTTACACTGCTGTGCTTCTTTTTCTTTACAATTGCATTTCATTTACACTGCTGTGTATATTTTCATACGCGCTGCTGCATTCTACAGATGCACTGTTGTGCCTTTCCTTTTTCTTTTCTTTGTTAACAAACAAACATTACATATATCTATGATAACAAAAACTTACATCCGATTTTCACTTGCCATGCTGTCGTAAAAGAAAACAATAAAATTAAATGTTTTTACCAACCTTTACTTATGCCCGTACTCCCGCTCATAGAAAATGGTAAAATTAAAGACTTCACCAAAACTTACCAACCCATAAACGGCAGTAAAGAAACTTTTACTTCACGTCAAATTTATTTGCAGCAGGCCTGTACTTCAACCATTAATCAATTTGACTTTGGAAACTCATCCGGTCCTACCTTTATCGCATAGCACACATATATGCAAAACTCTGCACCCATGGTTTCCCCGATTGCGATATGCCGATCGTAATATGGCCCGACACCTCTCATCATATATATTATAACATATGCTTAAAATGCATAAAAGCATGAAACTAGCCACTTGCGGACCCGAAATAATATTAAACAAGATGTTAAATACCCATCGGGTCCCGGTTATCGAGTCCGGGTTATCGGGTCGCAACTTATATCATGGTAAAGCCTGCCTGTTTGGTTATCGCTGATAGCGATACGCCAATAGCGATATTGGCGATCGCTCATCGAAACACAAAAAGTTCATTTATAACTTCTCTGCTGCCACTTTGCCGATGCAATATCCGCGATTGGTCACCGGCTGAATCACTCGAAGTTGAATCTTCATGTTGCTGTGCTGTCCTCCCGATGTGAAGCTGAAATTACACTTTCAACACCAAGCAAGTTATGAACGTAGCCACTTTTAACAGTGTTTTTATTTTACCCTCACAATTCAATGCATAAAAATCAATTAGATCGATTTCTTTTTGGATCGGTAGGCAGTAGCGATTCGAAATAGCTATCATATCTATTGATTTACATGATATAAATTTTGTAATGCATAATTTGTGGACAATGATCTAGAGTCAGATTTTTCACTGTTAAAATAATTTAATTTTAAATTTTAACCCTAAATATAATAGTCGAAGATCAAAACCTATAAAATCGATATATTAATATTGATAATGCGTTAGGTTTATAAAATGTGTCAACCATTATTTAAAAAGATTGACGGGAAAATTCATATTGGATTCGAAAGAAAAGTCTGTACCAAATGTGATATGAATATAGCTGAAGGTGCCTCCTGCTACGGGCATTTCTACTGCAAATTCCATGTAACAAAACGCCGAGAGCAGTGCAGAAACACCAGCTACAACATACGACAAGACAACTGCAGGGCCTGAGTTTTCACGTGCTACAAGACCAGTAGTCACAAACACTCCCGCTCCCAGCGTACCTCCAACTCCCATGGCTACCAAGTCATAACACTCTAGTTTTCTCTGCATATATTCACCTGAACTCTCTCTGATATGTGACATCTCCTCAGCAGGTGTCCAAGTTGCTCCCATCCTTTCCTTCAACCTCTTGGGAGTCTGAATCAAAGCACTACAATAACTTAAATACCCCGAGACACTAGTACTCATGATTTCGTGGCTCTCATCCCCGGCTCCGCCATGATAATCCATGTTGCCTGTTGACACAAAACTGATGAGGCCTCTTTAAAACTCTATCTAAGTCTCTTTAGGTATGCACAGACAAAAGCAAAACTAGAAGCCTGACTCTGCTTCAGACATCCAATAACATGTTGGAAATTAATTCCAACTACAGATCTGATCTTCAGCAATTAATTTCAGATTGCTCAGTGCCGCAAAAGTCCACTGATATTTTAAGCATTAAATTCAGAATTAAATCCCCTGCAAACAACCGACTTGTTTTTGCTGAAAAGGCATCACCGCCTTGCATCACCGCCTTCTGCAATAAATACGCAGATAAAGATCAACAAATATTTTTACTTAGTTTATTGCTTAAAACAGATATTTATTTTCCTATAAATGTAAACGAACAACAGTTCTGTTTTCAAGCAAGGAAGTGCATGAGTGTAAGCAGAAAAGAACAACAGTTCTGTTTTCTGTGATTTAGAACAGCAGTTCTGTTTTTTTGTTTTTGAGCGAAGGTTAGAAGAACAAGTTTGTGTCTCTTCTGTAATTGCACAGCAGTGCTGAACCTGCGACTTTCTGAGATAGAAAATCGATTTATGGAACTGAAGCGTTCCTCTTTTGTAACAGATAAGTTTTCTGTATCAGTTTTGTTTACAGTTTATAAATACAAGTTGACTGTTTTGCTGATTTTCAGTTGCTGTTACACCAAGTGTCAAAAACACTTTGATTTCACTCTCTAAGTCTATAAGTGATTTGACGCCCCTTGCTCTAGTTGCTGTTACACAAAGCGTCACTTTTCCTAAAGTGACTTAGCGTCAAAAACAGTTTCCTGTTTTTCTGAGTTATTAAAAAACAGAGTATTTTTCCCGTTGCTGCAACACCACGATCAGCGTTGCTGCAACACCACGATCAGCGTTGCTGCAACACCGATTCCAGAAAGCAATTTTTCTGTTTTTCTGTGTTATTAAAAAACAGAGTGTTATTTCCTGTTGCTGCAACACCAATTCCTGTTGCTGCAACACCAAGTCTAGAAAACAAAATTATCAGTTTTCTGTGCAGAAACAGAGCAGTTTCGTGTTGTCTGTTTGTTTAGGAATTTAGCAGAAAATTCCATCATATCAGAGAGTTGTTTTATGATGTTTTGTGTCATGGAATTCACCTCAAAAATTCCAACATGGTATCAGAGCTAGTCTAGGCACTCAGTGAGTCAAAAACAGAGTTTGTTTTTTCACTGTAGGAGCTGTAAGAAGTTCAGTGAGCAGATTTTTTTCCAGTAGAGAAAGTTCTTGCTTGTCTTCTAATTTTACAGTCAGCATCTTTTCTTTTAAGATGGTAGATGCTGGAACAAGTTTGACAAATTCCCAACTGCCACAGTTCAATGGGAAAAATCACAATGATTGGTCCATAAAAATGAAAGCATTGTTTGCTTATCAAGGAATATGGGAGCTGGTTGAAACTGGCTATGCTGAACCTACAGATGCAACAGCACTGGCTGCTTTGACAACAGCAGAAAGGGACCAGTTGAAGAGTGACAAGAAGAAGGATGCCAAAGCCCTCTTTCTCCTCTTCCAATCAGTACATGAAAGTGTCTTTCCACGGATTGCAGCAGCAACAAAATCCAAAGAAGCATGGGATGTTCTCAAGACTACCTATCAAGGCATGGAGAAGGTGAAGACTGCAAAATTGCAGATGTTAAGGAGAGACTTTGAAACACTCAGCATGAAGGAATCTGATACAATAGATTCATTCTTCACTCAGGTTATTGGGCTGATAACCCAGATTAGATCTCATGGTAAAATCCTTGAAGAAAGAAGGATCGTAGAGAAGATCTTGAGAAGTTTACCCTCAAGGTTTGAAGCTGTTGTGGTAGCAATAGAAGAAACAAAAGATCTCTCACAGTGCACGATAGATGAACTCAGTGCTTCTCTTATGTCACATGAACACAGACTGAGTAGAGGAACAGATTCCTCTTTTGAGCAAGCATTCAAGACTTAGATGTCTTTCAACCAAAGAAGAAGCCAAGGCAGAGCAAATAACAGAGGTCGTGGAAGAAGCCAAAAAAGAGGCAGATATTATCCTGCAAGCGCAAGCGGAAGGAGCTGCAATCAAAACCAAGATGAAGGTTCAAGCAAACATCAAGCTCATGGACAAAGGTATGACAAATCCCAAGTCCAATGTCATTATTGTAAGAAATATGGGCACTATGCCAATGAATGTAGGAAAAAACAAAATGACATGAATAGTAGGCAGAATGTTAATTTTGCAAATGAAGAAAATAAGAACTCAAAGAATGTGCTGTTAACATGTAACATTGCACAAGACAAACAAGAAGATGTTTGGTTCTTAGACTCAGGTTGTAGTAATCACATGACTGGAAATATTGCAATGTTTGCCAATCTGGATGAAGATGTGAAATCTGAGGTAACAACAGGAACTGATAGTAAGATAGTTGTCAAGGGTAAAGGCAGCGTCAGTGTCCAAGCAAGAAATGGAGAACAGATGTTTGTGCCAGATGTATACTATGTACCTGGCCTGAAATGTAATCTTTTGAGCATTGGGCAGCTCATTGACAAAGGTTACAACGTGTTCTTCAAAGATGACATGTGTACAATCACAGATATACCTCCAAGTAAGAAGATCATTGCACAGGTGCAGATGACCAGCAATAGAATGTTTCCTCTCAAACTCAGGGCAGATTTGAATGAAGGAAGAACTATTGCAGCTGTAACACAAGAAGTCTTTCAGGAGCAAGTGAAAGATGAGAATTGGTTGTGGCACTTGAGATTTGGACATCTCAATTTCGGAGGCCTGAATTTGTTGCACAGAAAGGGAATGGTAAAAGAATTGCCGTTGATTGAAAAACCGGACAGCCTTTGTGAAGGCTGCATCTTGGACAAGCAACACAAAGAAAGCTTTCCAGTAGGAAAGAGTATAAGGGCAAAAGCACCCTTGGAAATTGTCTACTCTGATGTATGTGAACCGATGCAAGTACCATCACTTGGTGGAAACAGGTATGTTTTAACTTTCATTGATGATTACACCAGAAAGACATGGGTGTATATGCTGAAACAGAAGAGTGAAGTGTTTGAGAAATTCCGCCACTTCAAAACTCTTGTTGAGAAGCAGTGTGGGCATTACATCAAAGTGCTCAGAACAGACAGCGGAGGAGAATACATCACCCAAGACTTTCTGTGTTTTTGCAGAGAGAATGGCATACAAAAGCAGTTCACAACAAGGTATACACCTCAGCAAAATGGTGTTGCCGAAAGAAAGAATAGCACCATTCTTGACATGGTTAGAAGTATGCTGAAGGCAAAACACTTGCCGCATGAGTATTGGGCAGAAGCTGTCACTTGCGCAATTTACATCTTGAATAGATGCCCAACTAAAGCTGTCATGAACAGAATACCAGAAGAAGCATGGAGTGGTCAAAAGCAAACAGTCACTCACATGAGAGTATTCGGTTGTGTGGCTTATGCACATGTACCAGATCAGCTAAGGAGAAAGCTTGATAGTAAGGGGGAGAAGTGTGTGTTTGTTGGCTATTGTGATGAGTCAAAAGCATACAAACTTTATAATCCATCCACTAAGAAATTGATTGTAAGCAGGGATGTGCAGTTCATTGAAGATGAAGCTTGGGATGGAAGTTTGGAAAAAACAGTGAACGTGAAGACAATTGTGTCTCATGAAGAAGAACAGGAAGGGACAGCAGCAAATAATCCTTCCTTGGTGGTTCCTCCTCCACCACAACAAATTCAGCAAACCACACCACAAGATGGAATTCGAACAGCCTTAAGAAGTCAAGGAAGTGCTTCTTCAAGCACACCACAGGGATCTGAAATACCCTCAAGCTCGGATGGAACTTCCAGCACACCAAGAAGACCGAGATTCAGAAATCTGAATGAGATTTATGAACAAGGAGAGGTAAGTACCAATACCGGTCTGAATTCATTATTCGCTTTATATTGTCATGTTGATGACCCAGTTCATTTTGAAGATGCTGTAAATGAAGATAAATTGATTGAAGCAATGAATGAAGAAACTGGTGCAATTGAAAAGAGTAAAACATGGGAGTTAGTGGATCTCCCTGAAGGAAAAAAGGCCATTGGAGTTAAGTGGGTCTATAAGACCAAAAGTAATGTTGAAGGCAAGATTGATAGGCACAAAGCAAGACTTGTTGTGAAAGGCTACAAGCAGCAACAAGACAGAGACTATGATGAAACCTTTGCACCAGTAGCAATGACGGAAATAGTCATAACAGTGTTGTCTATTGGAGCACAACACAAGTGGAAGATTTATCAGATGGATGTTAAATCTGCATTCCTGAATGGAGTGTTAAAAGAAGAGGTTTATGTTGAACAGCCTCCAGGTTATGAAGTTGATGGCCAAGAGCATAAAGTTTGCAAACTAAAGAAGGCTCTTTATAGGCTGAAGCAAGCTCCTAGAGCATGGTACAGCAGAATAGATGCTTATCTGATTGAGAATGGGTTTGATAAGTGTGATGGTGAACCCACACTCTACATAAAGGAGAATGATGGTAAGATTATTATTGTTGTTTTATATGTAGATGATCTGATTTTTACTAGCAATGATGCTTCACTCATTGCGTATTTTAAAGCAGTCATGAAAAGTGAATTTGAAATGACTGACTTGGGCTTCTTAAGATATTTTCTTGGAATTGAAGTAGACCAAAGTGAAAATGGTGTTTTCATTTCTCAAGTTAAATATGTAAAAGCAGTGTTGAAGAGATTTAACATGCAGAACAGCAAGGCAGTTGTGACTCCAAATGTAATGGGGTTGAAATTGACCAAAGAAGACAACAGCAAGGATTTTGATCCAAAATTGTACAAGAGCATAGTTGGCAGCCTTATGTACTTAACTGCAACTAGGCCAGATATTATGCACACTGTGAGTTTAATCTCCAGATTTATGGAAAGACCGAAAGAGACTCATTGGCAGGCAACCAAGAGGATTCTAAGGTATGTGAATGGAACGAAGGGGTTTGGCATTTTATACTCCTCTTCTGAAAGTTTCAGGTTGACAGGTTACACGGACAGTGATTGGGCTGGAAGTGTTGATGATAGGAAAAGCACACCAGGATATGTGTTTCATCTGGGATCAGGAGCCATCTCATGGGTTTCCAAGAAGCAACCAGTTGTGGCTTTATCAACAACAGAGGCAGAGTACGTGGCAGCAACAGCAGCAGCATGCCAAGCAGTGTGGATGAGAAGAGTTCTCAGAGATTTGTGTCATGAACAGGAAAATGGCACAACCATTTACTGTGACAATAGCTCAACAATAGCTTTGTCTAAAAACTCTGTTTTTCATAAAAGAACAAAGCACATAGATACTAAATTTCACTTCATACGTAAATTGGTTAACAATGGTGAGATTGTTTTGCAGCATTGTAGAACAGAGGATCAGCTAGCTGACATCTTGACAAAACCATTAGCAAAGAAATGTTTTGATCATTTCAGAAAATGCCTGGGTATGCAGCAGTTGAAATTAAGGGGGAGTGTTGGAAATTAATTCCAACTGCAGATCTGATCTTCAGCAATTAATTTCAGATTGTTCGGTGCCGCAAAATTCCACTGATATTTTAAGCATTAAATTCAGAATTAAATCCCCTGCAGACAACCGACTTGTTTTTGCTGAAAAGGCATCACCGCCTTGCATCACCGCCTTCTGCAATAAATACGCAAATAAAGATCAGCAAATATTTTTACTTAGTTTATTGCTTAAAACAGATATTTATTTTCCTATAAATGTAAATGAACAACAGTTCTGTTTTCAAGCAAGGAAGTGCATGAGTGTAAGCAGAAAAGAATAGCAGTTCTGTTTTCTGTGATTTAGAACAACAGTTCTGTTTTTTTGTTTTTGAGCGAAGGTTAGAAGAACAAGTTTGTGTCTCTTCTGTAATTGCACAACAGTGCTGAACCTGCGATTTTCTGAGATAGAAAATCGATTTCTGGAACTGAAGCGTTCCTCTTTTGTAACAGCTAAGTTTTCTGTATCAGTTTTGTTTACAGTTTATAAATACAAGTTTACTGTTTTGCTGATTTTCAGTTGTTGTTACACCAAGTGTCAAAAACACTTTGATTTCACTCTCTAAGTCTATAAGTGATATGTCGCCCCTTGCGCATCACTTTTCTTAAAGTGACTTAGTGTCAAAAACAGTTTTCTGTTTTTCTGAGTTATTAAAAAACAGAGTATTTTTCCGGTTGCTGCAACACCACAATCAACGTTGCTGCAACACCAAACTGTGTTGCTGCAACACCGATTCCAGGAAGCAATTTTTCTGTTTTTCTGTGTTATTAAAAAACAGAGTGTTATTTCCTGTTGTTGCAACACCGATTCCTGTTGCTGCAACACCAAGTCCAGAAAACAAAATTATCAGTTTTCTGTGCAGAAACAGAGCAGTTTTGTGTTGTCTGTTTGTTTATGAATTTAGCAGAAAATTCCATCATATTAGAGAGTTGTTCTATGATGTTTTGTGTTATGGAATTCACCTCAAAAATTCCAACATAACAGACAAAATATAAGGCCGACTGATATTCCAACCATTATATAGGAATAGTTTTGCAAAGGCATATGAAATTAGGCCAGTGATTATTTCAGCGTCTGTGGAACTATAGTGTTTTCCAAATCATGTTCTTTTGAATGTTCCTTTTCTTTCAACCAAAATTTTTATTAGCCATTATCTCTTGTCCATAACTCTCAAGTACCTGATTATTGTTTTCTTATTAATGCAAATGGAGCTGTGAGCACGCTTTCATTAAAACAACTATAGTGTAGATGTTGGATATATACAAGAAGAAATAAGCTGATGTCGGATTTAATGATAAACTGCATGGTGCGATCCTATGTTAATAATGATTCTCCATCTTTTATATTATGTAAACTCGATTTCTGGATATAGCATTGGTTGCTAGCAGTGAACTCCCAATTGTCCATTTAGTATCCACCATATAGACCGTACAAAGTTTATCATAACTTTTTTCTTTTTGCCAATACTATCACAGGGAATGCTTGTCACCGTAGGTACTTGTGGTTGTTTTTATATATTTATTGAATGATGCTTTGCGTGCAACAATCCCTTTCACAGAAACCACGGGTATGCACATGGTGAGCAAAACTAAGCGGCTTATTTGCAAGGCCATAGAGGATGCTAGGTTGAAAAATCTAGTCAGATTTGACTCCGGGTGAAGTAATGCCAGGTTTAATCATGAATCACTTTCTTTTAATACACAAACTTAAGAACCGCGAAAAAAAGAGGAAAGGTGGTCTTAAAGCGACTATAGAAAGAGCGAGTGAAAAAGATGTATATAAAAGGAGTTAAGAGAACTTCATGAATAAACATACGAGTAAGAGAGAACGTTAAATGAAAGTTGGTCTTAAAATGGCTAAAAAAGAAGAAGTGAAAGACAAGTATATAAAAGAAGTTAAGAGAACTACAGGAAGAAAGATATGAGTATGAGCCAGTGTTAAATGGGATGTAAGGGTAATACATGCAAAGATTTTATTCCCTACTTTGAGGAAAAAGTTAGCAATCTATTCCCTAAATCCTTTGAGGAAAAAGTTAGCAATCTATTTCATAGATTTATGTTGGGGAAATAAATATTTATTTTTAAATGTGATTAAAAAAAGTTAAATATTTAATTCGATGATAATTTAAAAGTTTTACTTTTTTTTTTGACAATATTTTTTTGCATAGCTTCTTCTTATATTTTATGTTATAGCCTATGGATCTATTTGCAATATTTATCCATAATTTTAGATATTTGTATGGTTATTTTTTATTCTTAATCTTCACATGAAAGTCATCCAAAAATAAGGAGAACATGACAAGGCTTGTAGCTCCCACTACACTTGGGGCATTGCATGAACTCCAATCACTTCATCTTTTCTGGCATGAAGTTTACAAAATTATTCATCATTTGAATATAGCATCATGGATTAGTGGAGATTATCATGACACACTAGTTCTTTTGCTTACATCACTAGTAGACTTGTTTATACTAGAGTCAAATTGTAAATGTGTAGACTTATTAGTGGTTACTACCCACTAATATTTATGCAAATCTTTGTGCATGAACAAGAAATTATTTTATCAAATGGACATCTAAATTTATTAGTTCATGTTAAAGTAAGACAATACTATTCATTTTAGGTATTAACCATTATTAATTTTGGAAAGAAAATACTATTCAGTTTGGGTATTGAACATCATTAATTTAGCATTAGCAATGTAGAGTATAATTTTCTATGCAATTTTTTTTAAACAACCATCATCATAAATAGAAAATATTAAATTTTCCTACCATATTTAATATATCCAATAAAAAATACAATAATTTTATTTCAGATAATATTTATTAATATTGAAAAAAAATAGTATTCATCTGAAAGTTATAAATATCTATATATTATTTTTGATTTGATGAGATAAAAACTATCGGATGTATATATTTTTTTAGATATGCAATAACATAAATAGTTTTAATTACCAATTTTAATTACGAAAGAGAAAACTCCCTCTCATGTTCCTTATGCATCAAAGATGCAGAAATCTTTACGTGGGGGCTTTCATTATTTGGGGGCTTTCATTATGCGTCTAAGATATAAAATTGCACGATCTTTATCTGTGGGTATTTTTGGATAAGAAATCATGTTTATCCCATATGGTTTATCACGTTAAAGTTATAAGAAAGATATTTTTTTATTATTCCGACTCAAAGTTGAAAATTTAAGATATAAATTCGTCATAATGTATTATTTTTTATTATTCCGAGTCACTGTTGTAAAGTTTAGATATAAATTCGTCATAATGTATTATTTTCATATTTAGTAAGAATGAACTGAAGGATAAGAGAGCTTTCAAATTTAAAATAGTTCAAAAAAGATAATATATAATAACATTGAAGAAAAATGTTTTTTAATGAAATTAATAAATGTTCTATAATTGTGTTTCATTATTAGTCTCTCTTTGAGACTATTAGCGATCAATCTATCGCTCACCATCAATTAATTGTTTTTTTGACCAAAATTTTTTATGCTTTTCCAAATTTTATCCTAAGTTTTGGATTGCAATTTAGCGTTCTAGACAATTTATCCAAAGTTTTGTTTTTGACCTCTTATTGGAAACTTCGCGCTTATCGAGGGAAAAATACACCTGCAACCCTTTTCTTATCCAAAGTTTGAAAGGAACTAAGGTATTTCGAAAATAATATAATAACTTTATGTATCTGCCTTTATGCTATTTTACGACAGACAGGTTTTTAATCCAAAATTTCATTAATGAATATCATCTTATCCTAAGTTCTTTCTAGAGCCTGTTTCACGTTAAACCAACACCTAATTTACCTGCCACGTTTCTTCGTGCATGTCGAACACCCGTGTCATTCTATTCGGACGTCGTCCCATTGCATCTCATTAAATACGCCGCTACCCTCCGTCGTCACCTTGCATTGTGATTGTGATTGTCGCTATGTAGATTTTCTGGTTTTCTTTACGATCTGCAAGCACCAGGGTTCAAACTGCGTGACAGAGGCCGCCCATCCATGTATTTACTTCCTTTACAGTGAGTTATGTCAGCGTTATTTGCAGAATCTTTCAATTCTGCTATTGATTTTAGCATTATATTTCCATGATTTTTACAGATTATGGTATATTTGTAGACGGCTAATCTTTCTTCAGGCATTCACGACAGATAGGGTTTTGGGGTGAAGTCTAAGTTACTGACCTGGGACTTTTTCAACTTTTAGAGGATATAACTATTTATTATCAGGGTTCTCACATCTACCTTAAACACTGCGGTCTTGAGCTGTTTTAGATCACAGTCTAACCGGGGACTTTTTGGCTTTTTGTGTGGTTGAGTTTCTGGTTAATTTTGCACTAGTTGTGTGGAGTAAAAGAGTTTTCACGCTAATGCCGAATCTATTTCTATATTTTAAATTGAAATTTACGTTATATAATATTGTTATTATTTTGAAAACTATAATAGGCCAAATTTCAATAATTTTAATATAAAACTTTAAATTTAAATATTGACACTAGTTTTAATGTGTCTGAAATTTGAGCCTAGGAGGTCGTAAGTAGAAGTGTTGCTCTTGGCCTGCTACAATATTCATCGTTTTAATGTGTTTGAAATTTGACGCTAGGAGGTCATAAGTAGAAGTGTTGCTCTTGGCCTGCTACAATATTCATCTCTTTTGTTTCTCACGTTTTTTCCTGGGTTTTAATGAATTTATTGTTGGTTTTTTAGGCATTCATGTTTCAATTAATTGAACTGTAACTCGGGGCTTAGGCTTGTTTGTGTACTGTGTTGGTTCTTGTTCGTTTTTCTTTTTTTTTCTCAAGTTATGTGAGCATGTCATGATGATGGCTCTAACGATAATGGTTGTCATTAAGTACGTTTCTTTAGTGCTAATTATCTTTTTTTTTTCAAATTATGTTGGGGATGTGATGATGATGACATTAATGATAATGGCTGCGATTAACTAAGTTTTTTTAACTGCTAATTATATTTGAATTTGCAGATATTTCCAAGTTGCCATTGTTTCACGTTTTGGAGTTTTAAGTTGAAATCTTGCCAATTTTTTATTATTATTAAATTTTGATATTCAATTATTTAAAACACATTTTAATTATATGTGTTGGCACCTTACTTATATGTGTTGGTATTCTAAGAAAAATTTGGTATTCTAAGAAAAATTTAAGAAAAATTTCACAATTTGTAGAAATTAGATAAAACTTGTATAAATAAATATTAAAAGTTTGTGATTAGCAATTTAAAAATAAAACTGTCATAAAAAATTTCCTCCACCTATAAAAACACCCATCAAATTTAACTCCGTTTGATTACCCTAGGGTTATGCCCATGTATAATGATCCGCAGATGCAAAAGTGTACTTCACGCTGACCCTCCAGAGACCAAAGTTACAACCAGAACTAACCAGCCTATCATAAAACATTTAATACCCCTAAAGAAGCTGGTTCACCAATCCCCTACATGGCCCTGGACAGCCATAGAGAGATCCATCTCCTTGCGGGAGACGGAAAATTTGTGAAAAGTATGCAATTGAGAACGCCCGCTACCGTGCGTCTTTTCGCTGTCCCTCCCTGTATCTTATTCGTACAACCTTTATTGATGTCATGTAAATGAATTTTATATTTTGAATTTCAAAATTTTAATTTTAATTTTCCCGCCCAGTAATGTGCATGGCCTGAGCTTTCCTCCATTCGGCTTCCTGCAAACTATCCATTATGAAGTTATTTGCCAAATCTTTTGATCTCCTCACTCTGAGGCTCCTTTCGAGCTTACTATACACTCATGTTTGTTGTTTGAATATGAAAACTGTCTGCAATTTATACATACATAATAGTTCATATCCGTGCCAAGCCTACAGGACGTTTACATGCGAAAAAAACTGAATTATATGTTCTCCAGTGCATGTCCAGAGACAGGTGTAAGAGATATTAGGGTTCAGTTAGAACGGCTAGAATACGTTAAGGTCTCCAGTCGAAAGAAGATTAGCATTCATGTGGCAGATCTGGAAGAGTCATAGCAGCCTCAGTGATTTAATGTATCTGTCACAAAATCAAACGTATTTACGTGCAAAAGATTATTTTAGTGGGCAAAATTCACATGTTTGGTTGCTGCAGGTAAGCGTCAGTTAAGGTAAATTACAACAGAGTAGGATTGAAATGAGTATCAGTTACTACATAGGTTTCAAGATATACTTGTGACTTGAGGTGATTATCCAAACTTCTTGTTAAATGTTTTCTTTTTGCTCAACAATTTATTGTTGAAATGAAAAACACATAGTTTGTGGTTTGAATTTCATGTAGAATGATTTCCAATTTTAATCTATCTGCAACAATATTAATCTATCTGCACTACCCTGAATTTGTTAAAAATATATAATTTAAATTATGAAATTTACTATATTTAATACCAATATTAAATTTATTATATATTTAAAAATACCATTTATAATATTAAAAAAATTAAAATAAAATTATATCACCAAATTTCAAGCCTGAAAAATCCAAACCTTTAACGTGCCAGTTAAAAATGTCCAGAAGTCTCTGGCCGTTTCCTTTAAAACATTTAGGACGTAATACTGTAAGATGTAAGAACATTCTCTTCCACACTTTCAAAAATAGATGCACAAAGTAGGGCTAGTAACAAGGCAGCTAGATTTATTTATTGGATTGCCAGTTTCCATTGATTCTATACCATCTGTCCACTGGCGCTGTCTCTGTCAACACCTGCTCTGATTGCAGGCCATGTTTTGGAAAACGATTCATTTGTTTTCTTCCAATGCATTACTACAAGCTACATAAATGAGCAAACAATTAGTGGAATATTGCATGTTATATATGGCAGACGTTACGTTGGGTGGCTTCTATTGTTGCCTCTGGGTTCGATTTAATTATCTTTATTCTTTTTTAACTTTGGGGGGGAAGGAGGGATGGAATTTCACCCTAAATGGTGTAGGTGGTGATTTACCCGTTAGTCAATTTTTTTAATATGTTTGTTAAAATGATTAAAGTAAAATAATCAAAATTAACACTAAATGAAGAAACCAATGATCAAAAATTCATGAAACTGTAAAATTTAATAGTGTTTTAGATTTAAAATTCTCATATTAGAAAAAGAAGAAAGGGTTCCTGTACAACCAGATAGCTGTGAGACAATGAAGATGTCATATTAAAAGACAATTAAGATCTTATACTAAAAAGAAAGAAAGGGTTCTTGTGTATAGGGGAAGACTATAGGAAGTAGCAGTCTTAAGGTTGGGATGTAAAATATCCAGTAACAAAGTTTATTTGCATGCTAAATCTCAAAAGCTTGGATGAGATAAGTGAAATTTTCTTAAAGTAATTAGAATTCTGCTATGCTTTGTTACATAAATATATGTGTAGGTCATTGTATTAAACTGAATTACGGAAGGAAAAATTATGTTTAAACTCGTAAAAGAATTTACCATTGATTATTGTAGGCTAAGTCTAGAAAGCTTGGACCAGATAACAGAAATTTCCTCAAAGTAATTAGAATTTTGCTATGCTTTGTTACATAAATATATGTGTAGGAATTCTAATGTTCCTCTTCAATCTAAAGCGAAAGACAAGTATAAAATGGTTTTAATGTTTTTGGCTCATGCCATCTTTTAAAATATTATAATCATCTTATGAAATTCCAATTCGAAACCTTTTAAAATGTATATTAAAATGAGATGAATGAATTGCGGGTTAGTATTATCCGAATTTCTAATGCCATGCAGGTTGGATTTATATATCATAATTTCTGGAAATTTTAAAGTGTAAAGAGTTTGAAAAGTTGTCTTAAAAGTTATATATTTTTGAAAATCTAAATTAGAGTTGTTAAATTTCAAAATTTTAGTTATTTTAGACATTTTGACATTTTTGATAGTGCTAAATCATTTCTACCATAAAAAAATACAATTCACATATTGCTAAAGACAAGTATAAAATGGTTTTAATGTTTTTGGCTCATGCCATCTTTTAAAATATTATAATCATCTTATGAAATTCCAATTCCAAACCTTTTAAAATGTATATTAAAATGAGATGAATGAATTGCGGGTTAGTATTATCCGAATTTCTAATGCCATGCAGGTTGGATTTATATATCATAATTTATGGCAATTTTAAAGTGTAAATAGTTTGAAAAGTTGTCTTAAAAGTTATATATTTTTGAAAATCTAAATTAGAGTTGTTAAATTTCAAAATTTTAGCTATTTTAGACATTTGACATTTTTGATAGTGCTAAATCATTTCTACCATAAGAAAATACAATTCACATATTGCTTTTACAATTTTTTTTACATATTTCTACCCAAATTAGAGACATTTTTAGAGCCACTTTTGACCGTCCAAAATATTCATTGTTCTCGTTAGACAACTCATTTTAAAATGCGTCTTCTATTTATAAATTGACATTACAAACAATGTTGTTTATGATCACTGTGACCTCATAGTGTTTTACACGACAGAGAGGATAGCTTCTGAAACTTGTTTATGATCACCGTGACCTCATAGTGTTTTATACACGACAGAGAGGACAGGTTCTGAAACTTTTTTCAGAATGGTAATTTTTTTGTTTGTTAAAGATTGCAGAAAGCATATTGAACATAGTCAACGGAAGCATATTGAACATTATAAATTTGGATACAACTCTGGAATGGAAACCAGATAAAGAGGATGATAACAATCTACTTTCACCACTCACCAACCAAAAGGTGACTGATGATTAGTACCAACACTTCTATTCGTCGTGTGGTGATACTAACATAAGTGGAAATCAAATTTTACACAGTTTAAAATTATTTGAATTATAAAAAATAATATATCGATAATTAAAATTTTAGATAAATAAATATAAAATATTTATGGTAAATTAAACAGGAAAAAAAAGAAATATAGTAAATATTAATTAATTCTGAAATATAGTAAATATTAATTAATTCTTATCCTTTATCACAATGTGGTTATTATTGTTATTTTTTTATTTTAAATATTATATATTTTAAATTGTTAATTTTTATTATCAAAATGACGAAAATAATTTGATTGAGTTTTAGAAATTTCGAAAAAAATATGATATTTTTATTTGTACAACATTACCATTAGAAATGGAAAACAATAAGATATTTATTAGAGAAATATTTTAGATTTACAAAAGAAAGAATATGGTGTTACTATAATTAGTTGATAAATGTGAAAAGCTATGGGGAACAACACTACTCAAAATAACTAATTTATTCGAAGAACGAACATCATTGAAGGTAATATTTCAAACCCATGGAGCTAAATGATTTATCATTGACTACATCATGTATATTATAGTATGTGGACACCCTTAGAGTTATATGGATCAAGAGATGTATTTTCAACTATAGTATGTGGACACCCTCAGAGTGTATTGTCAACTATAATATGTAGACACCCTCAGAGTTATATAACAGCGAACAACAGAATTAAGGCTTCAGCTCATCCTGAAGTTTAGAAGACAGTACCTTTATTCTACCGGCAAGAAGTTCCGGATTCTGAAGGCTAATTTCCAGCTCGTTTCGAAAAGACGGTATGCTGAGCCTCTATGACTCTTCATTGAATTATTCGGATAATGGAGTGCAACAGGACGAAAGACGGTATGTGAGCCTCTATGGCTCTTCATTGAATTATTCGGATAATAGAGTGCAACAGGACTGTCAGGCTTTGAAGACATCACCTGGAATTATTCGGATAATAGAGTGCAACAGGACTGTCAGGCTTTGAAGACATCACCTGCGGCCTCCAACGCAGTTAATTGTAGAGAGATTGAATTATTGGCATAATAGAGTGCAACAGGACTGTAAGGCTTTGAAGACATCACCTGAGGCCTCCAATGCAGTTAATTGTAGAGAGATCCCCGTGAAGGAAACCCATAGGGTTGTTCGTAATGATCTTTCTTTTCTGCTTTAATACTTTAGCACAATTTTTTTCTCTGTATTTTCCAATAATAACATAGATTAATCAAATTTCTTTGACTAAAAACATTAATTTAAATATTAATGTATACGTGTTTCTCTACAGGATGTCTACTTGCATGTCAAACACATATGGTGAGTTGCATGGATTTTTCCGCTTTAATAATTGAGCACCACTTTTTTTTGCTGTATTTTCCAATAATGACATAGATTAATCAAATTTCTTTGATTGAAAACATTAATTTCAGAGAACTATGTAGCTACAATACAAGTATTTTCACATTTTACCAATGTTATGAGTCTTCTCTGAAATCCTATGTACTATTCACTCTTTGTTAATGTGTTTCGGATAGGATGATTGCCATTTTTAAGGTAGTGATTTCTCGCAAGATATTCTGTCGAGCGGCCCCTTCGGGTATTCCGATTGTTCATTTCAAAAAGATGATATGCAGAGCCTCTAATGCTCTTCATTGAATTATTCAGATAATGGAGTGCAGCATGACTGTAAGGCTTTGAAGACATCAACCCCGGCTTCCAACACAGTTAATTGCAGAGAGATCCCCGTGAAGGAAACCCATAGGGTTGTTCGTATTGATCTTTCCGCTTTAATACTTTAGCGCAATTTTTTTCACTGTATTTTCCAATAATTGCATTGATTAATCAAATTTCTTTGACTAAAAAGATTAACTTAAATATTAATGTATACGTGTTTCTCTACTAGAATGTCTACCTACATATCAAACACATATGGTGAGTTGCATGGATTTTTCTGCTTTAATACTTGAGCGCTTTTTCTTTTGCTGTATTTTCCAATAATGACATAGATTAATCAAATTTCTTTAATTAAAAACATTACTACAATACAAGTATTTTCAAAATAGTGTTTCTTTTTCATATTTCTATTTTGAAATTAACTTTTAAGAGTGTTTTTGTGAGGACGAGGACAGGCGTCAAGGCTTTCTCAACCCCGGCAGGGACTAACGCTATGGCAGTGACTCCCATGTTGTATAATGATATTTCTGTTTTATTAATATTTATAATGATACAAGATGGTATAATATTATTATAAAAATGCATAATTTTGTTTTATGAATATTTTTTTATTGTATGATAAAAATATTTATAATGATAGAAGATCATATAATGTTATTACCTTGTAGAAAAAATATAAGAATAAAAGTATTGATAGCTATGCTTGGTTAAATGCTAAATAATAACTATAAAATAGTAGTGGCAAGAAATAGTGTTTTAATGTAAAATCTCACTTTTACTAAGGAGTTATTTTTTGAACTTTATGTTGTCCATTATCTATTATCATCCTTTGTTGTTGAGTATGGAAAATAAGGAGGGGATGATTATTTGTAAATTTTTATGGATATTTCACTAGAATATTTTTTTGATCGAGTATATCATAATATTATGAAATCTTAGGTTACATAAGTTATTTCCTTAAGTCCAAATCAAATATAAATAACTAAAATATGAAAATGAGAGAATAAAAATATGAGAAAACAATTAGTAACAATGAAAACAATATGTATATTTGAAAACTCTATTCCACATAAAATCCAAATAGAATGTTGATAATTTTTTTACTCTCTATTTTTAGAGATATCTCATTTATTCTCTTAAATTTCACACACTCATGATATTCCCATTATTGAATAAGTAAAATGCTAAAATAATGCCATAATTCCACCCCTTTACAATGGCTTAGTATTTTACACACCTTAATACTTCCTTGGAGTTAGGGTTTCTGCATTATTAACTCTCATTTGGTGATAAGGTTTTGCACCTTACAAAATATTATTAAACATATACACTTGGATATCCTAGCATGTGTGAGTAGTGGGGCATAAAATTGAATCAAATCGACGCATGTCATGTCGGTTGATAAGGTATGTCATATTTGAGAGAAATTACTTCTACATACAAGATACACCTGAGTAGATTTGGAAAGTTTTATATCCCAAATCTCTAAATTGAGAACTACCATTAAAAGGGGTCATGAAAGTTTATTCTTTCAAATTTTCCACGTAGAATGTACCAAGATACATGAAAAAAAGATAACTATCCATTCTATACCATAAGTAATATAGTAAATGAGATGCATTGAATGTAGAGAAAGTTGTTAAAATATTATCCAGATTCATTTCCAAGTAGAAGGGACTTTAAAGAAGTGATAGGAAAAGTACACTCCACAACATTTCAAGGTAGATGAGACTTTAAAGAAGTGATAGGAAAAGTGCAATCCACAACATGCTAGGCATAGAATTGACAAAACATTGAAGGTGGGCGATAGACTTTAATTTTTTTTAACATGCAAAGGATACATCGTACTGGTAAGAAGATAAAATCTCTCTAGTATGGTCCTCTAGATTATTGGAAAATGTGGGTACTCTAGGTAGAAGGTAGACAAAAATTTTATGATTAGATTTAATAAAATATTGTGAGGACCCATCTTCTCCTTGAACAGGGGATTATGATCTAGAAAGGATTACCACATAAATTTTAATTAACTATATTTAGTAAAATAATTTGAGGACCCATATTCTCCTTGAATGGGGTATTATGATCTAGAAAGGATTATTACATAAATTTTAATCTAAGGTCGTACATTTTGACTGGACAAATTGAGAATTGGGCTTCGAGAGCGCATTTTGCGGTGAAGTCCTCGTCTCCTTGAATGGGCGATTATGATCTAGAAAGGATTACTACATAAATTTTAATTAACTACATTTAGTAAAATAATTTGAGGACCCATATTCTCCTTGAATGGGGGATTATGATCAAGAAAAGATTATTACATAAATTTTAATCTAAGGTCATACATTTTCAGTGGAAAAATTGAAATTAGGCTTGGAGAGTGCATTTTGTAGTGAAGTCCTCATTTAGTTATACAGTCTAGAAAATTCTAAGGAAAATGAAACTTTTGGGTTTATAAATTTTGAGCATTATTGTTATCATTTTTACTCTATTTTATCTATTGAAATCTTTCTAATAATGCAAAAATAACTTGAATTGCATTTTGTATGTAGAGGTTATGCCACCTACAAATAGAGCTACCCTATTGAACAAAATGGTACTTTGTGGATGCCATATAGAACCCATTACTCATACATCTGGAGCTCGTCATTCTTTTTAATAAGATTACGATAAGCTAGAAAACCTAAGATTAATTAAGGTTTGAGGAATGTGAAATCCCTATTCATTCATGGCTATTAAACTATTTTAAATACTAACTAGGAATGGGATATTTAAATATAATAGAAGATATAGGATATTTTATAGTAGAAGATACAGGATATTTATTTGTAATTACATTCTAGCGAGAAAAAATAAAATAAAATATTGAAAATATTGAAAACATGCTTGCTTTGAAAAAATGACCTTTTCCTCTTTTAGTAAAAATGTTGATGACAAATATTTTCTATAGTAGTAGCTTTAGAGGGGTAGGAAAATATGATGAATAATCTAGGCTTACGAAAAGTTTTCAATCGTTACTAAACAAAAAATTACATAGGGGAGGAAATGGAGGGAAATGACGGAACTCATGAAAATAATGTTTTAATTTCTTATGCATTCCATAATGTAGAAATTTTTCTCAGAATATTTGTAATAGTATGGTTTTCTAGGAGATAAAATTTAAGTTTGTTGCATGGAGAGCGAAATTTTAAAACTCAATATGATGGTGATGTGTGATTTTGTTTAACCGAGAATTGTCACATGTTACCTTAAAAAAAAAACTTAAATAATATTTAAATAAAAATATTAATGTATATTTTTGGTTATTTTTAAATAAAAATATTCCTAGCTTTGCTAATATTACATCCGAGTTCCCAGGAATTGTGTTAAAAATTATTCCATTCTTTCTCATATCCATATGTAAAATATTTCAATATTCATAGGAAGTAACATAATTTTATAACAACTTTGAACAGATAAATTAATTAAAAGTAAAAATATTTTATCTTTCTTTTTTGAGTGTGGAAAATTATCATTTTTATATTCTTAAAATATTTCAATACAGGACATAAAGAAACCATTTCAATGTCCATATTAACATTTTTTTTTTCCAAAAAAAAATCCACGTTAACTAATTTATTTCAAAATCAAATTCATATAATATAAAATCTCAACCATCATAAAATATTTCACTATGGTTATAAAATATGTAATTTAAAGTAAAAATTCAATTGAGATATGTAACTCATTCAATCTTTAATATAAAATTTAAGTGTAATACTTAAACAATAAAATGTAAAAATTAAAAATTAATATATAATATTTAAAATAAATAATATGTAATATATATATATATTTTTAATATTGAATAATGTAATATTGAGAGCTTTTTCATTTTAAAAGAGCTTGGTATTTCAAAAGTTTTGACTATTTAAAAGCTTGCCAGATATGTGATTAACATGGACTTAGACTTGTATAAATGAACTACTTTTTCCTTAGAAACTAAGAATAACAAAATTTGGTTGGAAGAAAGTGAAATTAATTTGGTTTAGAGAAAAGAATGATTAAACAATAAAGAGATAGAAGTGACTAGAAAACTCTTTATATCACGAAGAAAAGAGTGATGGGTGTTGGAAGTACTAGTGTTAACCAAAAAAATTATACCAAAATACTATGAGAAGCTAAATTTGTTATTTAAAATTACCATGTTAGGGGTTAATTGAAATAGGGTATTATGTTCTGATAACTGAAATATTAATAAAGTTGGTCAAATTATAATAATGGTAATTTTAATGTTATCAATGAAGTTAACTAAGAAAGTCATGAATTTCATATTGATTGATTTTAATCCTCATGTCAATAATAACTTATTAAAATAAACTTATTTATCAATTTTGATGGGCATTTCTATACATCTTTGTTTATTTTTTAAAACAATAAAATATTGTATAATAAATTGCATAATATTTTCAAGATCATCATGTGTAGCTATATTATTGTGTATTAAAGAACTTTGTGTTTACAATAATTTTTATGTAGGTTATATGTTGGAATCAGTATTGTGGTTAAATCAAAATTCACAGGTATTAATAAATGGATGCACCTCCATAGTTAACGGATCTAGGGCAAGAAATTTAGTACATGTAATGAAACAAACACGGAGTTGGTTTATCCAATGTCCAACAATCTCCTCCCAATGGAAGTCGAGTGTATCATTCTTGAGACCTTTGAAACAAACGAGGAGTTGGTTTATCCAATTTCCAACAATCTCCCACCAATGGAAGCCGAGTGTGAATCATTCTTGAGACCTTTGGCTCTGACACCTCTCGCTCGAATCACAATTATCTTTAGACCAAATATTTGAAACAAATGGGGAGTTGGTTTATCCAATGTCCAACAGTCTCCCCCAAATGGAAGTCGAGTGTGAATCGTTCTTGAGACCTTTGGCTTTGACACCTCTCTCTAGACCAAAACTCGTAGGTATTAGCAAACAGATGCATCACCAGAGTTAATAGATGCATGGGATACGGTTAAGCACATGTCATGAAACACATGGGAAGCACTACTTTATTGAATGTCCAACATTATAAAAAATTAAATTTCCCCTAATTGCAAAAGCCTTTGAATCCTGAGTTGTTAATCTATTTTCTTATGTCACAAAAAAATAATCTATTAACCAACCAAAAATAACTTTGAAACATACTTGAAGATCATAAAGTATATCAACCTAAATAATATTTGAAAAAAAACTATATCTTAGAATATCATTATTAAATTACATTCATAAAATAATATGATTTTAACTAACATTTTATAATATCATTATTAAAATTCGATTCATATAATCATATACTTTTAAATAACATTTAATCTTAATACTATATATATCACTAAATATTATTCTAATTATACCTCTTAATCTAAATAACATAGTGTCTTCATCTATATGGTCTATATTTATATCGAAAAGAACCGAATTTAAAAAAAATAAAAATTATACTATGTATTAAAGATACAACTTTAATTCAATCCCTTGTGTTCATTATATATCCTTTCGATATATAATATAGATCATAAAATATAGGGAATATTCCATAATATTTTAGTTTATATGTAATAAAATTTTTATCCTTTTTATGAAGTGGTGATGGGTGTATTTTGAAGTCATTTTTGTTGGAAGTGAAGGTTACTCGTTTGAAATTTTCTCTAAAAAATTTAACTATGTTAAGGGTTAGTGTGACTTAAAGTAAATGTGACTATAGATAATTTTGACAACTTAAATACCAATCACTCACATTTCTCAACCACAAATCAAGCTCATATAATCCATTAAAAACTCATATATATATATATATATATATATATATATTATATATATATAAATAAATTCACAATAAATATATATATTATATAATTTAATGAGTTTTTAACATTTTAACAATAAATTATATTATTTACAGACTAAATCATTAAATTGATATTCCTGTAAAATTTATTTCTATTATTTAATTTTGATATTATTTTATCATTATATCATAAATATTTGTTTATATCAAAATTATTAACACACTGTTTTTAATTTTTGTAATATTATTTTTAATTTTAAATAAATTTTCTAACTCATAAAAAATATTATATCTTTTAGTGTGATTAATAATCATATTTTCTTAACATGCGATAACACCTAATTAACATAACTGTTCACAATTTACTAACATAATTTTATATGCATAGTGTTGTGCCTTGGTGATTTAATAATTTTAATTATTGTATTTTAAAAATGAGATAACTCTGTAAATGTGTAACCGATATTATCATTAACTTTTTGATACAAGATACCTTATTATCATATCAGTAACAAAAGTTTCATCATAGCATTCAATGGTGGTGGTCCTAAATATACACTTGAAAATCGATAGAAACAACCGTATTTGTATGGAAGAGTCACGGTGACATGAATTTTAATCCTACATTATTTTAATACTAAAAAGGAAAGAACCATAATGGTTAGAGTAATAAATAACCAAAGGATTCTTTGAAACTTAATAAAACCTTCCACTATCAAGAGAAAACGTAATTACAAATGTGCAGCACGGGGTGCTAGGGTGTGCACCCTCTCTCAATGTCATATTACAATGAAGGCCAAAAACACCCATCACATTTGAAGGAAAACTAAATGTAGACAACAAAGGTCACCAAAGAAGTCACATGAAATGACAAACGAGGAGAATAAATATCCTCTCATCATCTTGCTTAAGGGAAAACCATTTGGGAATAGTAACACAAGGCATAATACCTTTTTCTTCAACCTGTAGCATAGCGTCAATAGGATCCTATCACCAACTAGTATAAACCATATTTCCTAGATCATCAATGTGATTAACACTTCAAAAACATAAAAATAGCAATAAATAAACAATAGAACGTTTTTATAGAATTGAAACCCCAATTTAGTTTGGCTACCTGCAACTGATAACCCATCATCCCCAGAAAGTCCATACAATAAAAAAATTATGTCGGGACAAGTTTTTTGCAGAAGAAAGGGGATAAAAAGAGTAAATTATAGGGAGTCACAAGGGAAGATAATTTAGGGAATGAATATATGTCGAAATACCAAACTCCAATAATCTAGATATCTAAGATATGCATTTAATCATATCAACCACTATGAAAAACATGTAGCCTGAAATAGAAACATACAAAATTGATAATAATCTAATGGGAAGGGAAACTTTATTAGGGAACCCTTAAAATGTTGGGAGTTTCCTGTTATGAAACGAGCGCACAAAAAGATAGAAATGATAGATAAGTGCCTTCAAAATAAGCCTCTTCGAGGGGGCAACCCCCTTTATATTACACAAATGAATAATTTTTGGATGATACAAATGATAAGACCTCCTATCTATATATAGGAGTCTAACGGGTCATAACATAATCAGATCCAACATAACAATAATAATGTAAGGGCACAATAATAACAATAGTGGGCTTCTATGGGGCACAATAATAAAAATATGGGAACTACATGGGCACAACAATATAATAAGGGGGTTGTACTAATAAAAATAAGGGGTTACACTAGTAGTATAGGGACCTAACATGCCCCTCTCCTTCAAAAACTCTTGTCCTCAATGCTTGAGTAGTCCTTGATGCTTTTGTATAAAATTCTTTTCCTCCCATGTGGAATGTTTAGTAGGTAATTTCTTCCACTTGATGAGATACTCTGAAATTGATTGATTTCGTAGTTGTTGGGTTCTTTCTTCTATGACTGCTCTATGCTCCAATATGATTTTTCCTTCCTCATCAAGTTCTGGCAATATTGTTTGAACTAGGATATTCTGCAACTTTTGAATGAGTGCTCACACTTCTTCGTCATTCTTCCATTCATCCCTTGCCTCATTTATCTAATCTGGTTGGATAATAGAAATAGCACAAAACAATGCTTCCACATCCTCATCCTTTCTTGAGAGTGCATATGCAACAACATTTTGCTTCCCTTTTTCGTAAATGATTTCAAAGTCATAACCCAACATATTTGTAACCCATTTTTTCTATTTTTCTAAAGATAATATTTGTTCTAAAAAGTATTTAAGTCTATCATGATCTATTTTCCTTGAAGTGTGTTCCCATTAGGTAAGGTCACCATTTATTAAGTGTACGTAATGTTGACAACATTTCATTCTCATAAATAGCTTGCTTCATATGTAGCCATAGAAATACCCAATCTCCTACATCAAAACTTCTTTCACTGTGATGTTGATTTGCCTGTTGTTTCATATGATTCTACACGTAAGTGCCATTATCCTTTAAAAGTTAGGGAACTTGTTGTTGATGCTCGATGTGATCTTTCATTGCTTGAATCTTTATCTTCTTGATATGTCCTTCTACCTTGAGAGTTTGAGGAGTTGTAATTTCTTCCAATGCATTCCAAGATATGGTTGGATTCATTTCCTTATCTTTCACTTCTTGAACATTTTTCTTCTTCATATGTCCTTATATCTTGATAGTTTGAGGAGCGGTAATTTTGGCCAATTCATTGCAAGATATGGTCAGATTCATTTCTTCTTTCTCAATGTGATATTTCACTTCTTGAGCCTTTCTCTTCTTGATATGTCCTTCTATCTTGTGAGTTTGAGGAGTGGTAATTGTTGACAATGCTTTACAAGAAATGGTCGGATTCATTTCTTCTTTATCTAGGGTTGGTTACTGGTGTATATCCTCTTCTTTTGATGTTTCTTGATCCTTTTCTTCCTCCTCTTCATAATCTATGTAAAATAATTTCTTCTCAGCACACTGATGACCTTTAGTGTATTTTCTATCACAATTGTAACAAAGCCCTTTTTCTCTTTTTTCTTCCAATTGCTATCGTGTAAAGCTTGTAGGTTGTGGAAGTATAACAGAAAAAAAACTTCCATAATTATAGTCGTGAGTGGTGGGATTCCTTGTTTCCATAATTTCGCTTTCAATTTTTCTTGCCAACGGGAATGGCTTCTCCAATTAATTAGGTTCCCAAGGACGAACCTCATATTGAATGTTATCCTTTAAAGTCCCTAAGAAGACATCAATCATTTGCTTCTTTGGAATATCATTTACACTTATATTCAATTTTTTAATGTCCTCAACGTGCTTTGCCATTGAACCCTTTTGTTCGAGATTTATCAATTGGCTAAAGAAGGCGTTACTCTTTTTATCCTCATAATGTGGTATCATTTCTTCTGTGAAAATTGACCAAGTGACAAGTGATTTAAGAGAACAAAGCCCTTTATACCATAAAAATTTATTCGGTTCTAAATATAAAGATGAAATATGTACCTTTTGTAATAGTTGAAATCATGTAGATCAAAATATTTCTCCATCTGTAGTATCCAATTTACTGGATCCTTGCCATCAAACTTCCTCATATCGCCTTTTCTTGTTTTTAGGAGCTTGATCTTGAAACGAATATAACTTTCTATTTTCATATCTCCAAGTTTTGAAATTGTATCTTGTAGTATCCCTCTAAGTCCTCTTGGTAACCCTACAAGTCTGATCAAAATTTGATTCTCCAAGCAAGAGTTATGCCCAATCTCCTGAGATTATATCTTCGAACACATAAAGAAAAAATATCTGAGATTTACAACCGAGCTTCACCAAGATTTCGGGTCAAATGTGTTTTAATTTCAGTGTCTGAACCTTTGTAGAAACAATATTATGGCAAAAATTCCACGATGACCTGTTTGAGATGAAATTATAGAGCTTGCAAAAACCATAACTTCCTCAGACCATATCTCCGAAAATATAGCGAGACAAGATCTAAAATTTAGAACCGATGTTCAGACCGATTCCTTCTCAAATGGGTTTTTATTTTAGCTTCTGTAAATATGTAGCAAAAACGTTATAACGAAAATTCTACAATGACTTGTTTGGAGCAGCGAAGCCCTAGAATCCATTGCTCTAATATCCATTGCTCTAATACCAAATGTTATGAAACCATCTCACAAAAAGATAGAAAAGATAGATAAATGCCTTCAAAATAAGTCTCTTCGAGGGGGAACCTCCTTTACATTACACAAATGAACAATTATTGGATGATACAAATGACAAGACCTCCTTTCTATATATAAGAGTATAAGGGGTCATGATATAATCAAATCTAACATAACAATAATAATGTAGGGGCACAATAATAACAATAGTGGGCTTCTATGGGGCACAATAATAACAATATGGGGACAACATGGGCACAACAATATAATAAGAGGGTTTTACTAATAGAAGTAAGGGGTTACAATAGTAGTATAGGGACCTAACATTTCAAAAAATTCATTTGTCTCAAAGATTCCCACATAGAAGAGGGGATAACAAATCAACCATACACCATATCTAATAGGAATCCACAATCAAAGATCTAGCTTAGGATATTCCTAAGATCAACAGAGTCTTAGATGATCATCTTGCCAAACTTCAACCCTCAATTATTAAAATAGGTGGTAATATAGATACTAAAACTATTATAGCCCTTATAGACCCAATTTCTAGTCATAGTTATGTGCAACCTAAGTTAGTAGAAAGCTTTAAATTAAGAAAAATTAATCATAAACAAGCATGGCTAGTGCAACTAGCCACTAGGACTGAAAGGAAGGTCATAGAATTAGTGCCAAATTGTGCCTTAGAAATGAATGGATAATAGATTGTTGTGAATTTGAATGTACTACTATTGGGATCATATAATATGTTGATCAACATGTATTGGTTGGAGAAACTTAGAGAAATTCAAAATATCTTAGATAAGACATTTGAATGCATGGATAATAAAGGGAATACAAGAACAATCAAAGGTGTACCCTAACCCATAATACTAAAACAAATTTATTAGGTAAAAATGAAAAATTGATATAGGGAAGGCTACAAAAGTTATTTTGTTTAGTTGGTTGATACAACGGAAGTAAATGGTAAACCCAGTCTTGAAGACTTTGTCATCCTCAAGGAATTTAGGGACTTGTTTGTGAAAGAATCCCTTGGGTCACTAACTAAATGTGTCATCAACTTCACTATAGATATAATACCAGGTTCAATACTTTCTAACAGTCCCCCCTACAAGATGAGCATATTATAACTTATGGGATTAAAATTATATTTACAATAATTGCTCAAAAATAAGTATATAAGACCCACCATATCACTATGGTAAGAATTGGTTTTGTTTATAAGAAATGAGGATATGATGCTAAGATTGTGCATAGGTATAGGAGTATAAACAAGATGATTATAAAAAAAGGTACCCAATACTAAGGATTGACAATCTATTTTACCAAGTACAAGGTGCAAGTGTATTTTATGAGAGAAAACTAAGATATGGCTACCACCAAATTAGAAATAAAGAAAAATACATTCATAATAATGCCTTTTGAACTTGTTATTGTCCCTATGAGTTTTTAGCTGCTTGATTCAAGTTCACGAATGAAATAGACACTTTCATGTGCTTGATGAACACAATCTTTGGAAAATATCTAGACAAGTTTTTCATGTTTTTATAGATGATATCTTGATCTACTTAAAGAATTAAAAGGAACATGACAACCACTTAAAATTAGTGCCCCACGAGTTAAGGGAGAACCAATAATATGTAAAATTCAGTAATTTGAATATTATTAGTGGGTAATAAAGTACTTGGCGCATGTTATTTCTCAAAGGCGGATAAGCGTGGACCCTAAAAAGCTAAAATCCATATTAGATTGGTGAGTACCTAAGGACATGGTGGAAATCAAGTCCTTCACAGGTATAATTAAGTACTATAGAAGATTTATAGAAGGATTCTCAAAAATTTCATTTTATATGACTTTATTACAGAACAAGGTTTGCAAGTGTAACTAGACCTCTAAATTCTAGGAATGTTTTCACACACTTAAATGATTTCTTACGACCACCCCCATCCTAATAATTTAAATACCAATATTTAATTGTCTGCAATGTTGCCTATAAGGGTGGATTAGGTGGTGTTTTGTCATAGGAAAGATATTTTATTTTCTATGGGTCCCAAGAAATAAAGGAACATGAGAAAAACTATGCCACCCATCCTCTAGAGCTACCAATAATTATACACACCCTCAAAACATGGTGGAACTATCTCATTGTGATACGATTTGTGTTGATGATTGAAAACATCGGCCTAAAGTACTTGTTCAACTAGCATAACCTAAATGCTATGTAGGATAAATAGTTGGCCTTTATTGGCATGTATAATTTTGAAATTGAACATATGAAAGCTAAGGAGAACAACGTTGTAGATTCTCTTAGTAAAGAGAATAAGCCTACTACATGCCACATCCACTAGTCAATATGAAACAAAATTTCTAGAAATAATTAAAACAACATATGAAAATGATGAAAATATTCATTAAAGAAAAATGTACAAATAACAAAACAAAAATGTTAAATAAAGAATGGCAATGCAATTAGGAAGGGATAATCAAATACAAAAACATAAATTTTGTACCATATTTATAAAATTTAAAGAAATTTTTACTTGATGAGTTACAAAGCCCATATTCTCGATACTTAGGTTACCAAAAAGTACTTCCATTAGTAAAAAAGCAGTATCACTGGCCAAATATGAAAAATGAGATAGTAGAATATATAGTGAGAAGCATGGAGTGCCAACTAGTTAAGGGTTAACACCAACACCCTACATGATTGCTACAACCCCTACCGATATTCGAATAGAAATGGAAAAACCATAACTATTGATTTCATTACCAGGCTCCCTAAAATGAACATGAAGCACGACTAGATTAAGGTATTGGTTGAAAAACTTAAAGTATCCAATTTCATATCTATAAATTCCATCTATAATGTTCTTAATATAGAATTTTTTTATTATTAAGGGGATATTTAAGTTACATAGAATCCCAAGTATTGTGGTGTCAGATAGAGACCTTAAATTTACCAGAAATTTCTTGAAGGGTTTGCTTAAAGGCCTCGAGACTCAACTTACTTTAACTGCTCCTTATCATCCACAAATATATGGAAAAATAGGGAGGACAAACCATATGACAGATTATATTCTTATGATGGATGTTATGTATAGGCCTATGAAATCGAAAGAATATCTACATCTAGCTGAATTTTCATACAATATTGAGTATCAGTTGTATTTAAAAATGGTCCCCTTTGAGGTGTTATATGACAAGAAATATAGAATATTAGTGACTTTGTACAAACCTATATATGATATAATGTTGGGTCGTGACATGATTAAAGAATTAGAATAGGTTTTACAAAAGACAAGACAAAATTTGTAGGCCACACTACACCATCAAAAGAGTTACGCGGACCTAAAAGGGACACCCTTGGAGTTCAAAATATGATACCATGTCTACATTCTAGTTAAGATGAAAAGAAGAAAATTCCCACTACGAAGTTGTCCTAATGTAGCAACCAAATATTGTGGTCCATTCAAAGTATTTTCCTGAGTATGCCTAGTAGCCTACTATCTAGAACTACTGATGAACATCGAAGTAAAAAATGTTTTCAATTTTTCTCTCTTACATAGATATGTGCATCATATGTTGCAAGTTGTTTATTGGAATTTTTTATAGGTGGAACCCAAGGGAGATTTCAAAATAGAACTCCTACACATTCTAGACTGGAGGGAGACGAAGCCTCAAAATCCATTCATTACGCATGTTAAGGAGTTCTGGACGCATTGTAGCCCTAAAGTGGCCACTTAGGCGATCGAGGTTGCACTTAATGAAGTACATTTGTCTCTATTCTGGGATCAAGAAAAAAAATAAACATTGAGGGTGGTGTTGACTATTAGGGGGGAATAAATTCAAAACCCCATTTTATTTTATTTTTAATTACTTTGAACTATTATTTTAATTAAGGCACCCGGATGGGTGGAAGACATTGTAATAAATACTGCAAACAATTTTATTTTAGTAATAATAAATATAAAGATATAGGTCAATGAGTGACGTTAATGAGTATCTATTGTGATTTTATAGAATGCATATTTCTTTACTGATGAAAAACTGTGAAAGGAAAATTGCAAGTCTAAAAACTTTGATTCCCTAAAATTGAAATTCATATGGGGCTAAATAATAGATTTTAATGGCATCCTAGCATAGAGAGGACATGGTCTAATGGTGGAATAAATCATATGACACAAATAACTATTAGTTGGATGATTTTCCTTTCTTTAAGGCTAGGAGGGGACAAGGATGAATACATAATTACCTAAGAAATAAAAAGGAAGGATTATGTCGTTGCGAGAGTAGATGTGGATGTGTAGTGCTACAATGCTACCTAAGTTTCCACCATTTATTGTTGAACATGAAATATGCGGGCTAATAATAGGCATGAATAGCAGGTCATTTCTAGAAAATCACAATCTACGCTTGGGGTTGTCTAAGTAAAGATAAATCTTCTTATTGTTCTAATACATACATGTGGAACATCCCTCATCAATCAGTATCACCCATTTTATTGTAGGTTCATCTAAAATTTGGTGTATGTGTTGCATGTAGAATTGTTAACTAATATGAACGATTTATGTTGGAATATGAATAGTTTAGTTTTAAAGGTTAAATGATTTGGTTTAATATAAGAAAATTTGATTATGTAGCATGTTAGGAATGTTATTGTTAGAATTTGAATATTTTAACCTCTTAGGTTAGGTGATTTGGTTTACTGGGAACTGTCCATAAATGTAAATAACATTCATTCATGGATTGGATATGATTCACGAGTTCTCTAGAGCTAAAATAAAAAAGTGTTAAGGTCATCACATTTCTTTGCGTGCACATGCATCTATATTCTTTAGAAAAATAAGGGTAGAGTAATACCAATGTGTATGGTGGTAAAGCAAGCCATTTTCATGCATCAAGAAATTATTCCAATGAACCAAAAGATAAGGAGAGTTTAGAAGAAATATAAGACCTAGTGATCCTTGAACTTTGACCTTAAACTAGACCCAAAATCCCATTTCCATCACATAATAAAGAAGAGCGTTGAATAGATCTCTAGAATTAATGAAGGAGAATGGGAATCAAGATAAAATATAGTGCCAAACAATCATCTGCAATGTGATATTAGATGTTTAGGATTAATACTAGACAAACCACTTGATTAAAACTATGGATTCTTAAATTTAATTGATAGTATGGACTATTCCCAGTCACTGTAACCTTCTAGTATAGAAAATCATCTCTCGAGAATATGCAAACTAATATAAATAAGTTAGAGTTAAAAGTAGACAAAAGATAAATTCACCACAAGAACCAGAATAGATCACATAAAGATCCCAATAATTAAAATAACAAAGAAGGGTCTCAGGGTACACACATTAAAGGGCCTATAGATTCCTAGGTTTGATTTTTTTGTTATTATAAGGTACTACATAAATTTATGCTATGATGAATACTAAGGAACAATATGGTAGAGCCATTTGGCATATCCATGATCCACTAAAGACCTCCTCCATACATCTCACAATAACTGAGCATTTAGTCAAAAATAAAATAAAAATTAATACATAGAATTCAAGAAGAGATAACTCAAGATTGGCAGACGATAACCCAATTATCGATGCCAGCGAACTCAATAGGTGCAAAGAAACCCAATAAGGAACTAACACCCAATGATATGGAGAACCATGAATTTAAATGATACACAGACCTATGTAGAAAAAATCATTTTCCGTTTCAGAAATCTGATGCATTCCGTTGTAACTTATTTTCAACTATGCATTTGATTTTTTAAGTGCATAGTTTCTTTTAAAAATTAAGTTAAAATTTATTTTTACACTTTGCAATTAGTAGGCAAGTCTAAATTCCGCCTTTAAATTTGTATCTATGTGAATTTTTTTATTTAAATTATTATTTTATCGAAATAAATTTACTTCCACCAAAGGAACTAAATGTCGAGTAGATTTTCACACCGAGGATCTTATCCACGCAGATCAATTGTTATCACTCAATTGTGAGACCCTCCTCACTCCTCATGATTAATGAAAAGTGTGGTGGGTCCAAAAAGTAGTTTTCACCTTACCGCGTATCCCTACGTGGCGCACGCCCAGTAATTGTGGGACACACCCTTCCTATACAGATTACCGCCTACACCACCGCAAACCACTTATGCCCAATGTCAATGCATCTACAAACTCTCCCACAAGTTTATCACACTATTAGCACTTTCAATAAATTGACCATGTCTAAATTCCCGATAATGTAACAACTTATCCATTAAATTATTAGATTCTCTCTCGCCAACCTTCCAACTAATAAATGTAGATGCTCCGATAATGGTAATCCATATTGAACCATTAAAACCCTTTGCAAATTTACAATCTCTACTACTAGTTCATTACTCAGCCTTTTTCCACTCTCACCTAAAGCGCTCTATCATACCAAATACACCATTTGTGGAAATCACGAGTGTTAGTAGTCGTAGGTTCAACAAGGCAATTCCTTAAATTATCCTATGTTCACTTAATCTCTTCAAATGGCTAGTAAAAAAAGGAAACTCCAAAGTAGTTGTGGAGAGTGTTACCTTACCCCCTATAATTAACTTCGATGAACTTCCTTTAATCGATACACTATTAAAAATCACTAAAACCCAATGTGAATTTGACCTTTATGAACTCCATCACTAGGCATATCAAATATTTGAAGATTCTAGTGATGAATTATGCTTTTGGGTGTCTATGTTACCCCAGTTTTGTTTTCCCCAAACCCATCACTTCATCGAATTCATTACTTGGTGTTAGAGTCCATATTTACCCAGCCAAAGAGCCATAGTTTCCATAAACAATGAAATAATATTTTCAATAATCTATCAACCCATTTGTCAATTTTTGCAAATTAAACCTCAAGTTCTCCTTCACCATTTTTCAACTGATTCCTTCATGGAAATTTACCAAAATCTTACATTTCAGCACGGAGCCCATATTTTTTAGTGTTTTTTGCCTGCAAATTTAGAATTTCCCAAAAATAATCCAGCATACTCTTATGCAAATTTTCCAAAAATTTCTAGACATGTTATTTCTATGGTTTCCTATATTTTAGGGTATCAAATTCATCAGTGGGTAGATGAAGTCATCCTAGGATTTATGTCAATATTTTAATATAGAATGAAACCCTTAGTTTTGTTCAATTTTAGCCAGTTTTTATCATATGTCATCCATGACCAATTTCTAAAATTTAGTGTTGAAGGATCTTTCAAGCATTAGCCTATTCTACTGTATTTTTTTTTATCATCACTGAGATAGGTTAAATTCCCAGTGCAAAAGTTGGATCACAGGGAAGACATTAGCAATTATCTACTAGACTGTTAGTGATTCTGTTAATCAGTTTCTACATATGGAATTATGTCTCTTAGGAAGCGATGTAGTTCCTCGAATCTCTACTGAAAAAACAAATTTACATCTTAGTGAGCAATATAAGGTTGGCGATTGGTATCCCTATCAAAATTTTACATATGTGAGAGTCTATGGCGATGAAATCCTTCCTTATAAACTGCTAATTTTCCTTCCTATGAGGATTTTTTCTTTAGAATTAATAAGGGAGGGGATGAATAAGGATGAAAAATATTTTGTATTAAGGAAATAGAAATCTTAGTTTAAGTTAAAAGCATAAATTGGTCCATTCATTGTTAATAGTAGAGAAGGAAAGAAAGAAGTGGACATTTTACTCAAACAAATGAAATTCAAGTTAAGCTTTAGTTGGCATTATGGCTCCCTGGGAGTAATTTCATCATTGGGATCAGAACATAAATCAACACCATATGTTAATATAGAAAAACCAGAGTTTGAGAAATATGAAAATCAAGGAGAATGGAAGGATTATACATTGCAAGAAGTTGAGGAACAAATTTTCATCTAGACAACATTAGAAACTCAAAGAATAAAGGAAAAGGAACTTAAAAGGCCAAGATAAATCATGTCTCCTAGAAGTTCGGGGGTTAAAATAGTAGGATTCAAAGTTTTCAAAAGAAGGAAATCAATGAATACTAAAGAAAAATCATCAGAGGTCAAAACATCAGAGGAATCCACTAAAGTAATATTATCAGGACAACCTATATTTTGCTTCCAACAATTCGAAGAAATTACTCTTGATTCTCATAATTCTCTTGCTTCACCTTATTAAGGACAACAAATAATCTTTTCCAGATTTAGAGAGATGAAGAAAACGAAAGGCATTGAAAAATTCCACCTATTTTTTGTTTTGGAAACAACCATCCACTACTCAACACAAACTTTTATCTGCATTAGACCCTAATAGAGGGAAATTTGAATTAGGATTCCTCAAGCCAAAGGTTTGGGATCCAAAAAGTGTAGATGATTAGAAGACTTTTGTGTATTGTTTTGATACTAAGCAGATACATCCAATAGATTGGATTGATCTTCACAAACAGAGAGGTGAGATGATTTATTCCTCATTAGCAAGCTTAGTTATGTTAACATCTAAATTGCAGGCTTCCTTAAGCAATATTCATTCACAACTCAAGTTAGAAAGAATGTCTTCCTTAGCCAAGGATACTAGAGTAAAAGCGTTGGAAGATTTGGTTATAACGTTCAGATTGGATCCTATTGATGTCAATGTTGTTCAAGAAATAGTATAAAACATAAATTTAGACATCCAAACACTCATAGAGTAGTTGAAACTACCCACAACATAGTATGAACAAACTAAAGAAGTAGGATAGTTAGAGAAAGAAAAATAGAACATACTGAAGAAGATTGTGGAGAATAATATTTAGATACAAAAATGGAGCATGATATGGAAAGCCTATTAAAACAAAAAGAACAAAAGACAAGCGTTGGCACTTCTATAGTACAGACAAAGACAACTAGTGAGGAATCCATAAAGCGACTATCGAAGGCCATGGGAGATTTATACTTAAGAAATATGGAGATAAAAAAGTTGAAACAAGTATTGCAAATTATGGAAGAGAACAAAATCAAGTCAGATAATGCATACATAGATGAAATAGAGAAAAAATTCAAGCTAACGAAACATCTTCAAAAATATGTAGGTGAACCACTCACACCACAAACATTATATGAGGCAAAGTAAAATATATGGGTTGATATCAATTCAACCATTTCATAGATATGGACATCTAGTGAGATTATTTTTCAACAAGAATAATTGGTAAGAAGAGAGAAGGAGACCATAGAAGAAACTAAAGAATATTTGGATTGTAAACTATGTGAGGCAACAAAGATTATCAAAGTGTTGGATTCAAAGACCAAATATGAATTAGAAGACTTATGAATTAAAGATAGGACTGACACAGTAGTGGAAGTCAGAATTTTTTTTACTAAAATAAATTTAATGTTAAAATTAGAAAATAAATGTCAAAAGTTAGAAATTTAGATAAAGAAATTTCACAGAAAATTTTCCATCCTACAACAAAAAGGACTTCCATCTTTTAGAGATTCTAGTGGAAAATTGACTCCACTAGAAAATTACCAGCATAAATTACATCATATACAAGAAGATAGGTCAATTTTTTGTAAAGTGAAGGGACTCATAAGTGGTAAATATTTTCTAGAAGTTCTAGAATATGATTTATTTGTCCACCATGAAATTTAACATTTATTTATTACTAGGAAAATTTTTGAAAAGTACACAGAGGTGGATGGAGAATACATGAGAGTGGTTAAATTCTCAATTCTAGATGATGAAATATGGGACAAGTTACTAAAGCTTATTGAGTAAAATTGAATGCAACAATTTTGTGCAGAAGCACAAAAGATAGGACTAGAGTACATATTTTGAAGTTCCATTGCAGTGAAGGAGGGAGTACAAAGAGCAGAAACAAGTTTCTAGGTAGCAGTTACAAATAACACCATTGAATAAATGAATAAAGTATTGAACATGAAAATCAGTTTCGACACATTTATTTTTGTCGTGTATTAGTTTGTGTTAAACACACATGGGAGCAAGAACAATATGAAAGATGAAAACATGCAAGTACAATTTTTATTGACAAATGATATACATTTATAGTACATTATGTGACCGTTGGGTTCCACATCCCGAGGTCTTTTGGACTCCTTTTGTCCATTCAGCTTCCACACTAACCCATTGACGATTAGGTGTGCAACATTCCCCCCCCTTAATCTGAAGGGTTATGTATGAGTCCAAGAGGAGAGCTGAAATACAAAATGTGCAAATATGCATGGCAGCATTAGGCTAAATGTGCTCTATGAAATGTTGGTATAAAGGGTAGTAGTTTAAGGATGACCACCAATAGTGGAACGCTTAGTGAAGTTCCCGGAACTCTTCCAAAACTGGCAAGAAGCTGAAGTCTTCTGCTAGAGGAAGTGCTCCTATTGTTTTCAAGAGGGAAACCTTCAACAAATAAAGGGAGGTCTCACCCCACATAAAACGAAAAACTTCAACCTGAAAAGGGAAGTCTCAAACTGTGATGGTTTAAGGATGACCAAAAACTCTGGAATGCTTAATGCAATTCCTAGAACTCTTCCAAAACTCACAAGAAGCTGGAGTCTTCTACTAGGGGAAGTGTTCTCAATTTTGTTCCTGGAATTCTTCCAAAGCTCGCAAGAAGCTTAAGTCTTCTGCTAGAGGAAGTGTCCCAGATTGCCAACTGAAGGCACGCTCACGGGCATCTTTGTCTTTGGCTACAACTCTGAAACTGGTGTGGTAGGTTGTGGCTTAGGCTCGCTTGATGTGACTTTGAAGCTTGTAGATGACCATCCTTTCTCCCCCGCCAGATACAAGTTGAGATGATGGAGAAAAATCAGCTGCAAGACTTTTCAATACTCTGGAACAAGTTCTGACATGTGTTTGGAATATCTTCTTGGTTGTTGATGCCCATTGCCAAGAAGCGATCCATCCAAGATGAATCTTTGTTCTTGCAGGACGTTTGTTTTTGAAACATCTATGTGAAGAATGACTGGTTTTATGACAGTTCTTACATGGATGAAGATCAAAACAATGATCTTTCAAATGGACAACTCTATCACAGTGTTGGCATTTCACAATCTATTGTTGTTGTTGTGGTTGAAGAGGAGTAGAATCTGGAACAGCTGGAGGTGAACTATCATGAGGAGTAGGTGAACTGTCATGAATAAATCCAGCACTCCGAAACTGAATGGGCTTGGCGTAGTCTAGAATATGAAAGAACAAGTCCTTGTCATATCCAAGACCTGTTCTATGCTTGTTGTGGACAAGCTATTCCCAAGGTCTGATGATGGGCTTGGGAAGTGCAGACTGAGTTTCTGCATTTGCATGTACAACTGCTACTTTATTAGGCACTCGATTTGAATGAACTTCAACAATATTTTCTTGCTATTTATGGGAGTCTATTTCATTATTCTGAACAGAAACATGTTCAGAATCATGACTCCTCTGTTGTAATTCTTCTTGTTGTAGCTTTGTCTCGAGCTGCAAAAACTCAATATTCTCCTGTGCATTTTGTAGACATATTTTAATATTGAATAAAGAGGTTTTGTTGATCTTAACCATCTCATCAACAGTGCAATGTATCAGAGTATTTAACAACTCTAATGCATTATCAAGTCTGGTCATTTTCTTCATTATCTTATACGTGAAAGAAACTGATCACAACTATCAACCAGTGCAACAATCACTCACAATTCAATGTCACTGCAATATCCTTTATAAATGTCAGCAAATGATCAGTGTGCAACATAAAAGACTACAATCATCTCACCAAACTCTTTATGCAGTAGTGGAATCAAGGAATCAATGCACTATAATGAGTTTTAAATACAATGCTACACTGGAGTAGTAGCAACTGCAAACTTGCTTGGATCCTTCAAATACTCATTCACTCTTCAATGTATATCAACACTTTAGTATCAGCTAGTGAGAAGAATATACAGCCACACAAACAGCCTCTAAATGTCATCCAAATTGTGACAAACTCATTCTGGTATGGTAGAAATTGACCTAGAATACCAACAGACCAACTAGCAGCAATATATTAAGTAACTGGATAACTGTGTTTGAGCTCCTCCAATTACCACACACAAACACTTTATAATTCGGCTCCGATCAGGAAGATGAACTGTGGAACCAATTAAAAATTCAATTCATATACCATGAATAATTCAGTGTTTCACCACACACTACATTTGTTCTGTTCATGCATATTCTTCGTCTCCATTTGATCTGGTTTCAACCTTCAAATTTTGAATCCCTGAGATGAAAGGCACAGATTTGCTAGGGCCTTCTCTCTTCCACAAAGAATTGAGGCCACCTCAGATCAGGAAGATGAGTTCAGCGAGGCGAGCTATAGTTTTGAATCGGAAACGGGGATTTAGTGAGGCCTTTAGAGATGGAGATTCAGTTACCATTGCATTGTCATTTGGTAAATTATTTAGAGGAAGAAGCCAGATAATCAATTCGGTGCGAAGGTTCAACAAAGTACATAAGAATGCTGATACATATAGCAATGCCACCCATAAATAAACTTTTTCTTTTTAATTTGAATACACAGTCAACAAATAGAAGTATAGAGGTCGTTTTCTTCCTAATAGTGGCCAAATAAACAAGGTGGATAAAATATTGGAACCTGGTTGCTATCTCTTCAAACTTGGCTTCTTTACACTAGCAATCTGCCCAGAATTTATCTCTGATGTAACACACAGCCACTCTTTCAAATTAAAGCTAATAACCTTTGGTTCATCTCTTTATAGTTTCTGAGAAACATATCCTCATCACACAAGGTTCTTCACATTTCAATTAAAAATCATCCAGAAACTTATCAAAACCCCTCATCCATAACCAAACATTCGGAAGCTTACCAAATAATCACAATAACTCTCATTCATATATGGTCAGATTCAATTAAAGAGTGTGCCCTTGCCTTTAAACCCTAATGTTTAATTCTCATATGTTTGCCAACAAACACATTACATTTGGTTTAAATCTCAAACATCAAACTACTCACGAAGTTTTCATTTCATTTAACATTTATTTTCAACCTGCACATATGGTTTTTAATACAGATTTTCAAACAAATCTCCATAAACAAAAGGGCCCATGTGTTAAGACTGAGTTTGGCAATCATATATCATTTTTAGGCATTATAACTTTATGCAACCACCATCATATCTTACCCGTTCAAATTCCTGTTTATCAAAATGCTGTCAACACGGCTTTGTTGTGGTATATAAGTTTGCCTCTGTCAAAAAAATGGTTATGTTTACAAAACCCAAAATTGATGTCTCTACATTTTCCTCAGATCGGACCATTCATCCATGTTCTGCCTATGTGGTTAATACATCTCGGTTTCTTCACAATAACACCTTTTGCCTTTAGCTGTAAATGCATTGCTGGTGAAGTTTTCCATACTCGAATCCTCCAGGCATTTTCATCGACAGTCCGCACATTCACATTGTTTTCATCGACAGTCTACACGGAACAAAGAGAATACCACAAAACTCATGGTCAGGATGGCCCCACACCCATGGCACACAAGATTCTGGTACCAAAATCCTCCACCGCAAAACAACGAGAGGAATAAGACTGTGTGTAAACCAGGATTTGGCAAATAAAGATGGTAGTCTCCTCTGATTTCAATAGACAACGTTCACATATATGAGCAGCATTCACATAGACAACGTTCACATATGTGAGAAGTGTTCACATAGACACTGTTCACATATATGAGCAGTGTTCACATTTAGAATAGCGTTCAATAGACAGCGTTCAAATGTTAGGCCAACAGGTAACCCAAGCAGACAAGGGATTTTGGTATGGGTGTAGGTAGTCGAGTCGTAGTTGTTTGGAGGGTTGATAGTGGTGGCTATGGGGTTAGCCTATGGAGGTGCATAGGAACAACATAACATCACATTTATAAGGAGGACTCTGCGTCCAGCATCGTTCTCGACAAAGCAGAGTGTATGGCGGTCAAAGTAGCAGATACATATGGGAATTGATGCATTTTGTATGCAGGTATGGTGCAGCGACAGAAGCTGAAATGTTCAACTCAAAACATTTTATGCACTGTCAGGCTTAGATGGAAACCAATTGATTGTTATTTTGACTCCTCGTGCAACAAAAACGTACACAGTGACAGAGGTTATAATTAATGAAATGGCCAAGCGAACAGTGGACGTTGCAAAGAAAGAGTGCTGACAATGGCAGAGAATGCCCAAAAATGAGAAAACTCCTTTCTGACAGAGCCCAAATTAGTGGAGCATTAAGATTCTTATGGATAGGTGTACAGTGAGGAATAGAATGCTCAGTTATGATAATCAGATAGGGCAGCACTGCATGCAACAGAGACCATCGCTATTCAAGGAGACAGAGAATCGACAATGCTGAGTAAATGTCAAGGTTGGCAGGGAATTTCATGGTAGAAGACCTAATGCATAAATGGTGAGATAGAAGACTACGCAATTAGAGGTTGAGAAACCCATGTAAAAGGCCACACATCATGGCTCTGATACCATGTTAAACACACATGGGATAAAAAACAATATGAAAGATGAAAACGTGCAAGTACAATTTTTATTGACAAATGATATACATTTACAGTACATTATGTGACCGTTGGGTTCCACATCCCAAGGTCTCTTGGACTCCTTTTGTCCATTCAGATTCCACACTAACCCATTGAGGATTAGGTGTCCAACAATTTGAAATATCCAAATCATTTTGGATAAGACTTTATTTTACAGAGGCTTGTATCAGATTATATATTTTTGAATTACACTCCATAAATATTTTATAATACAAAGTAAGAAGGGTTGAACCCTTGTGATAATCTAGATACGTTATTATACTTCTCTAAAAGTTTTTGAAGATAATCAAAGGATTATGACTTCATTTTTAGCAACATTTGTGTTCATGTCCATTTTTATGCTATATTCATCTTTGTTTTTCATCATATATTTAAGGTAAGGTAGGAGTTAGGGTAAGGCTAAGTTAAATATTAAATTCATTCACAACCCACTGTAAAGTTATCATCATTATAAAGATTAGATAATTGAACAATCTGTTTAAATTAGTTCCTCTGCATAATTTAATTTTTGCCTTCTATCATCTCTTGAATGTATATTCATTGGGTTGTATAATTATTCTATACGCATGTATTATATCTGGTGGATTAAGTATTCAGTATGAATCTTTAATTTTCATCTATCATTTCTTTTTCCCCCTTCAAAATCTATTCAAGTATTTTTTTTTTGTTATGAATGAAAATCATCCCTTTGAAATTTTCAGGAGTTTTTGGATTATACAAGTGTTAATGGTTTAATGCATTGGTCATCCCATTAAATTAAAACCCTTACTTAGATGCTTTGGAAGGGTTCCCCAACCTAGAAGAGGAACTTAGTATTTATATTAATCCTTTAGCTTTTGAAGATCAAGAAAATATTATCCCTGAAGTCCAAAGGTGAGAAGTTTATCATCAGTTTCTAAAAAATGCTACAGTTTGAGATCAGTATTGTTTTAGCAAAGTTTTATATCCTAAACAAACAGTTTTACCACAATAGTAGATGGATGGGTTTTGTCAAATTGTGAAAACTCGATATGAAACATTAGTACTTCCAATAGAATATCAAACTCATGAGTTTCCTAAAGGATGTTTGAAACATTTTCCGAGATTTAATGGAAAAACAGGACCATCTACAAAAGATTATTTGGCTACATTTCTGGTTGTTTCAGACAATATGAATATTAAACATCAAGATGTCTATATGAGAGTATTTTTCCAATCATTGAAGTGAAATATTAGAGTCTGGTTTACCCAGTTACAACCAAATTCTATAAATACATGGACTAAATTAACAAATATCTTCAAACATAAATGGGGAATTAAAAAATATCAAATTTATTACCTAAAAGAATTTGAATATTCAAAGAGGAATCCTAGTGAACCTGATGTTTAATCTATCAAAAGCTTTAATAATATTTATAATAATATGCTACTCGATTGTAAGCCCCAGTGACTGTAGCTAAAGCAAGATTCTACAAAGGATTTGATGCTGACTTTTCTCTAATGTTAAGAGAAATAAAATTTTAAACTTTAGCATACATGTAGACCAATGTGATTGAGGTAGAAGCTAATAGGGAATCATCTAGTAAATTGAAAGCCAAGGTAGAAAAAACACAAAGGAAAACAAAATCTAAAAAAAAAAAGTAATTCATCAGCAAAGAATAAATATAGAGAACACAAAATTGATGAAATAAATTTATTATTAATAAATTTGTGTAATCAAATTTCAAGAATGGAAACTCAGATGAGAGTGGCTCAACAGAATGTAAATATACCTCAAACAAAATACAAGAGACATTTTCAGCCACATATTTTGCAGAGAGAAAGACCAAATAATGACCAGAAAATTCAACCTCCATTAATGACTAATCATCAAGACCCTAAAGAATTAATACTAGTTGTGACGAATGATATCGGTTATTATGATGACCAACCTTCTGAAAATGGTATTGCTCCCCTCAATCAAATTCATAAACTTGCTCAAAATAAATAATTTGCTGAAATGTCCAAATACCAAGCTTTCTCTGAATTTTTGATTGCTAAGTTAAATAAAAGATATGACTTGTGACCTAAACAAGGCCCCCGTAGACCTGCAAACAATGTTATCTTTGATGTTCCACTACAGAAATCTATAAAAAATCCATTTGTTCCACCCCAAAGCTACCCTCAAGATCAATCTACTACAAAACAAATTGTCCCAATTATTTTCAATGTAGAAAGAGAACTAGAAAGCGTAAAAATTTCATTTCCCTTATTTCAACTTTCAATAAATCTAGGTTATAAGAAACATGTTTATAAATGGATACAATCTTCATGTGTAGATATTGAAGGGAATGTAATCAGCTTACAAGATGATAATACTTCAATAATTTTTTGACCAAGTTCAGACATTATATATGAAAGTGTGCCACCTTACTATGTCACATTAAAAGTCCATGATTTTATTTTGTATAACTGTGTGCTAGATTTTGGTGCTTCTTGTAATTTTGTGTCTAAAATTATCATGGACCAACTTTAGTTGCAAATTACTAGGCCTTATCATGACTTATACACTTTTGATTCAAAGAAAGTACCATGTTTGGGGTTACTCAAAGATCTGGTTGTCACCCTTGCCAAAATTCCTGTGAAGAGCATAGTAATCGATATAGTAGACACAAAAATTCCTCCTAAATTTGGCATGCTATTATCAAGGTCCTGTTGTGCTGGGCTTGGAGGAAGCTTACAAATGGATATGTTCTACACTATCATTCTTGTGTATGGAGGTGAACATTTAAGGTTGTATAGAGAAGTGAGGTTTATAAACACTATCTGCAATGCTAATGAAGAAATAAATCATCCAATATATGCTATTGATCAATATTTAGGATCTTTTATCTTGGCTACAAATTATGAGTACAATATATAAAAAGAAATTGAAGATACTATAAATGTTCCTCAAGCCTCGGAAAATTATGTTTGGAAAATGTACTTTGATGAAGATTTTTCTAAAGATGAAGTTGGGGAATTTTTGCTTTTCATTTCACCATAAAATAAAAATATTACTGAATCCTTTAAGTTATATTTTGATGTCAGTAATGATGTGCCAGAATACAAGGCTTTAATCTTTGGATTACACTTCACTAAAATTTGAAAGTGCAAAATCTAACAATATTTGATAATTCAGAATTGATAGTGAAAAAGGTCAAAAATATTTGTCAAATAAAACATCCTAGACTGAGAGCTTACAGAAATCAAGTATGTGCTTGTGTTGAAAATTATTTTCATGCTTTTAATATTTACAACAATTCCTTGGAAGTTTTTGCATGTACTTTCAAAATTCGAGATTCTTTATAGTTATAGTATTAGATTGAACTGAAGTAAAAACATTCTTTCCTAGATAATTTATCATACTAGAATGTCCTGTAAGATGAAGAAAAATTGAACATTTTTTTCAAATGATTGATAAGTTTTCTGTCTTACATGTTGAAGATGAAAACAATGACGAAGTAAGAGAAAATGTTGTTGATTCAGATATGAATTCCAAATAAAAAATAGATGATCATGAAATCATTCAGTTGCCTAACATTCATATTCCAAAGGGATTAGCTCCTCTTGAAAATATGTTTGATCAAATTGAAGTACCAAAATATTGTTGTTAAATTCACAACAAGAAAATATACGAGATTGAAATATTGGTACTACATATGAAATAAAAGATGTCAAAATCTCAACAATTTTGCCTTAGGATATTAAGGAAAAATATGTCAACTTGTTCAAATAATACAAATATGTATTTACATGGTCTTATAAAGATCTGAAAACTTATTATATAGCCACCATTGAACACAAAATATCGTTGAAACAAGGAACTAAGTCATTCAAAAAAAAGTTAAGAAGGATTAATCCAGTTTTATTGCCCATTATTAAGAAAGAAGTTGTTATATGCAAAAATTATTGTTCCTTTAAGATATTCTGAATGGATAGCTAATACTGTGCCTATTAGGAAAATTAATTGAGAACTAAAGTTTTGCATTGATTTTATAAACTTGAATAAATTTCCATTGAAACATAATTATCCACTTCAAAAAAAAAATCAATTGGTTGAAAGAGTAACAAGTTTTGACAATATTTCAATGTTGGATGGTTTTTCTGCATATAATCATATTTTGGTTAGCCAAGAAGATAGAGAAAAGATAGATTTCGCAACCCCATGGAGTACCTTCATGTATGCCAAAATTCCTTTTCGTTTGATTAATGTTGCTACGACATTTTAGAGAACCATGGATTTAGCATTTGTTGGTAAGGTAAGTAAATTCATTGTTATGTACCTTGATGATTTGACATTATTTTCATATTTTGATGCAAAACATATCAAACCTTTGAGGAAAGTACTTTAGAGATGTAGACACTTTGGGACTTATCTTAATCCAAAAAAATCACTATTTTCCATGAGGGAAGGGAAATTTTTCAGACGTATTATTTAAAAAAAGAGAGTTACAATTGACCCTAAAAGAGTTTCAACTATTCAGGTAATCGTTCTGCCTAGAAATAAGAAAGAAATTCAATCATTCCTAGGGAAGATAAAACTTTTAAGGATGTTTATACCCAATTATGTTGAATTTTTTAAAGACTTTACCAGTATTCTCAAGAAAGACAATGAAGTTAAATGGAGTATACAGTATAGATTCTCTTTTTCTCAGATCAAAAATGAAATTTCTAAAGCACGAGTAATTGTTAGTCTTGATTATTCAAAACTCTTTAGTATTTTTTCCTCAGCTTCATATACCACACTAGAAGCAATTTTATTGTAGCAAAATGAATATCAACATGAGCAACCAATTTCTTTCTTTAGAAAGCTCATGAGGGATGAAGAATTTAAATATGACAAAATAGAAAAGAAAGCTTATGCTTTTCTACAAGCTTTGAAAGACTTTATAATGTATGTCCTTCATTTTCCCATAATTTTCTATGTGCTTAATAATGTATTAAAGACAATTTTGACTCATCATGATACATATTGAAAGAGGGGGAGATGTACTGCTAAGATCTTAGAGTCAGATTTAGATATAAAAGCTACAAAGCTGGTGAAATGACATAGTCTAGCTAAGTTATTTGTAGAATTAAATTGTAAAATTTTGGTCATTAATTCAATCATGTAGGCTTCACAGTAGAAGAATCCACAAGAACATTCTTATGTTTTATAGGATAAGAATCCATAAGAAGCTTCTTCTATTTTAGAGTAGAAGAATCCATAAGAACCTTCTTCGAACCCAATACAAGTACCACTTCTTTTGCATTTTGATGAAATTTTTTTTATTCTCAAATTGGTATAAACATATTGTACATTTTCTATGTGATTTTGCATACACACTTCAATTCGCAAGAAATTAATGTAGATCTATTAAGCTTAGAGCCATGAAATATTGTACGGTAAATGCAAATTTGTATTGGAAGCATCCATTCAATATTCATTTACTGTGTCTTACCAAAAGTGAAACAGAAGTGGTGATTGAACATTTTCATGAAGGAATATGTGGAGGTCATTACGCTTGGAAATCAACAGCACACAAGATAATCAAAGAAGGATTCTACTGGCCAAAGTTGTTTGAACAAGTTGGATCAAAAGTGAGAAGTTGTATTCCTTGTCAAATTTTTGCAAGAAAACAAAGGTTAGTTGCACTCCCTCTTATTCGAGTTTTAGTTGAAGCTCCTTTCTTTCAATGGGGATTAGATTCTATTGTTGAAATAGTTATGCTTCAAGAAATCAACACAGATTAATACTTACAACAATTTATTACTTGAAAAAATCGGTAGAGGTTATCCCTTTGAGGAATGCGGCTGATGTTATAGTTATGAAATTTATTGAATAAAACATTATGTCTAGATTTGGTTTTCCAATACAAATAGTTACAAACAATGCTCAATCTTTTAGTAGTAGTAAAATGATTGAATTCTGTCAAAAGTATCATATTTCATTACATCACTCTCCACCTTATTATCCACAAGGAAATGGGTTAGTAGAACCATCAAACAACAATGTAATCAAAGTTATAAAGAAGGTGTTAGAAGATCATAAAATAAACTAGGACAATCAATTGAAATATGGAGTACGAGAAAACAAGGTTTTACCTAAAAGGTATATTGGTAAATGTCATTTTCAGCTTGCTTATGGAATAAAAACTATTTTCCCTACTTAGTTAGTTTTTCTAGTCGTGAAAATTTTCCAAGTTTCATATGAAGAGAGTGATGGTTTTTCACAAACATAAATCAAATTATTGAGCTAAATCAGGATAGGGAAGAAGTTCGGCACAAACTTCTACAATATCAGGGCAAGATGAAAAGTTTTTTTGATGCGAAATCTAGAGAAATGGATTTTAGAAAAAGATACTTGGTTCTCAGATGGGATGAAAGAAGAACACAAAAATGAAAGCATGAAACGTTTAACAACCTTTGGTTCGGACCTTTCAACATTGTAGAACTCAAATGAAATGACACCTTCATTATTTGGAATGTGGAAGGAAAATATTTATTATTGCTAGTTAATGCATGGTATTTAAAACATTACATCTAGTACTATGTAAGTTTTTCATCATCAACATTGTATATATATAGTTTTAATTACATTTCGAGAGAAAGTGTGATTTTTTACAGCAAAGACTCTATAGCCCGAGGAGAAGGCACATCAATCTTCTTGTTCTCTGCATCACACAGGGGGAAGTGGTCCCCAGATGGAGTTGATGTTGTAACTTATTTTCACCTATGCATTTGATTTTTGAAGTGCATAGATTCTTTTAAAAATTAATTTTAAATTAATTTTTTCAATTTGTAATAAGCAAATAAGTATAAATGTTGCTTCTAAATTTTCATCGACACAAAAAAAATGATTTAAATTATTATTTTATGGAAATACAATAACTCACACAGAAGGCACTAGATGTAGAATAACTTCCAACACCCCCAGTCGTATCCACCCAGATCAACGGTTATCACTCAATTGCAAGACCCCACGCACTCACGAAAGTTAACAGGGGGTTCGAAAAATAGTTTTCACCTTATCTCCTATCCTTACGTGGTTTGCTCCCAGCAATTGCTGGAAACCCCCCACAAATGGATTCCTCCTGATGTCAGTGCTTCTGCAAAGACTCTTGCTCTTTTAGCACACCACTAGAGCTTCCGATAAATTGACCATGGATAAACCTCTTAATAATTTCACAATTTAACTATTAAATTATTAAATTCTATTTCACCAACATTCCAACTAATAAATACGGATTCACCAATAATTTAATCAACACTAAACCATTAAAACCTCTTCTAAATTTGAAATATTTACTACTAGTTCATTACGCATATTTTTTCCACTATCACCCAAACTAATTTGTCATACCAAAGTGATGAGTTGTTGAAATGACCACAATTACCAACCACAAATGTAACCAGGTAATTCATTAAATTATCCTTTGTTCACTTAACTGGTTGAAATGGTTAGTCATAAATGAAAATCCAAAGTAGTTGTAGAGAGTTTGACCCTTGTTGGAATTATGATTAATGTGTTGTCCATGATGGAAATCTAGTTGATAAAGATGTCAACATGATGGTAGCAGAATGATTATATAGATTAGTAAATATTTGATAGAGGCACTGGGCAAACGAATATCAGTTTAGAGACAAATGAAGGATAAAGGTCATTTTTAAATAAGTATACATGGGTCATGTGAACAAAGGCTTCATACATACATGGGTTTGGTGAAGCAAAGTCATGTACGATTTTTGCACCATAGTATTCTCAATTCTATGGGTCTTTACCATGGTATCGACCAATATTAACGAGCACAAAAACAGACATTTGGTCCCGAGCATAAAAATTCTTGAATATTGTTCTTAGAAAATCTGTCAAAAAATCGTCCATTTGCCAAATTTGAGCCCTAAAATTTTCCTTGGTCTTTATTAAATGAAGGTTTATTTGGCGGGGTGAAAATTATTGTTAAGCCTAAGGTCAAACATGAATTGTCTAAAGAGTCACATTGATTTCTCCTAAGGTTGATTTAATTGTTCAACAAATGGGTTGAGATCCTTAAGCTCTATAATTTCATTGTAATTTGGGGACCAATTCTCTCTCATTGTTATTAGTTGAAGTGGTTCTCATTCATGGTTGTGGGCCATTTCTTCAAACTGGATGAGTTATGTGCTAAAAAAACAACATATTTCCTTACAAAAATTGAACCCATGAGTTACACATAGAGGTGATACTATTTAACAGGCTAAAGGTTGCATTTTAGTGGTTCATTTCATACTTAATAAGGGGCTAAGAAATTTTTCCTCTATGGGTCATCTAGCTACTCTTGATTGATCCTTGAATTCTCACCCTTTTGTTATGCATACTGCCTCAGTCCATGGTCACTCCAGATTGAACCCACTACTGATGCACAAGTTTCCTTCCTTGTCATACATGGTTAACTAAGATCATTATTGAGGGAATCAATGATATTACACACTTAGTCAATTTTCTTAGTGGACAAGGATGTTGAGTTATGCTTTTATCTATGTTGGTTGAGTTTCCCTTACTGAAGAGTATCTGAGTTTGCAAGGGTATGGATTTCTCTCTGTGGGACAAGTTTCTCATTATACTTCCATGTTGGACTGATTTCTAAAATAATTTCAATTGATGGAAGTTTTATTGGCAAGGATGAGATGTATATCCCTTTTCTTGGGCATCCTATCTCTACAACATAGGCTTATCCTCTCTTCTTAGTGTGTTAAACACTCCCTCTTTTTTCTAGAAACAAGATTTATTATACCCATATTGCAATTTATGGTGGAATGGGTACATGGGGGTGTAATTATGGAAGGATGGGTCATTTTATCCATGTCTAGATAACACACTTCATAGGAAAAGAGTTGGAATATCTAGTGTGCATATATACTTGTGCTAACAACCATCCTACAACAACTTCATTTAACTTTATACATTGAACCCTTTTCCAAATGATCTTGTAATGTTTACCACATACTGCTACAAAGTTTTGGGTTGTTTGAAATGGAGAAATAATTATTGAATTGTTTTCCCTTCAATTTTTCAATGGTAAACATTATGTTGGTCTAATATTTTCAATTTTAGTGCAATATATATATTAGTGAGGAATACTATTTCCAAGTTTAGCATGCTATTTTGACTGCTAGTATAGTATATTTGTGCCTTGTTTTCATGTGTCCAAAAAATAAACACAAAATACACTTTTAGAAACTTATTTACAATACGTTTGATGAAATTCCACATTGAAGGAACACATTAAATTGAGAGAATACAATGGAAAATTTTGCGGCATCTCTAGGTGGGAATTCTATGGTGGTACTTACCATCATTGGGAAAACCTATGGACAGGCTCATAGAGCTCCTAAATTAATCAGGACAATTGAATCATCCTAATAATAAAAATATTGGTGCGTTGAATCACACTGAATCATGGGACCAAAGACATAAGCAAAACAAAATACCTTTCTCAAATCGGGTCGATGTCATTCTTCAACCAATGTAGCTAGGGGATTTGCAAAAAACGCAGGAAGCTAGACAAAATATCTTTGCACTTGGGGCGAATCTAAATTCATGAGGCTTATACTAAAATACCTTCTCAAATTAGAAGAACTAGACCCACTCCTCTCAAAGGTGAACCTATAAGATTGGAATAATTTTAGTTGGGCTCTAAAACTAGCCATGCTTGCCCTATTAAAACACAAGTACTTGGAGCACCCTTGTCGAGTGGTCAAACTTTCCTGGTTCTTCATGTCTTAGTAATATCATGAGGATAGGCTCATATATACCCGCTTACAATGACGATATTATGAGGGGATGCTTGAGGTTGATGGTAGAAACCTTTGCGAAATTTGATAACAATGTGGGTCCTACCCTTGGGAAGAAGCTCAATATTCTATAAACCATAGGTATGGTCAGCTCATATGACATCATATTTGATCTAGAGTGTAATGAGTTGATTTTCCAAATGTTCCAATTCAATTTCAACATTATGAAACATCATCTTCGAACAATCAAAACAAACATGCAATTGTAACATCTCCCTTCTAAGTAGTTAAACTTCTACAACAAATATAAGTAACTGAAAAAAAAGAGTATTTTTATTTATTTATTTATTGTAATTCATACTTACTAGCTCTCCTAGTTTCGTTAGTTCATCATTACCATTTTTTCTTGCCAAGTGTAAGGGATATATATATATATATTCCCATAGCTTGGAAACTTCTTTATAGAAGCCAACGATCATTGGTGATTCTCACTTTACTACAATATTTCATATATCTATGCAAAGTTCCTCCTTTATGATGTATACTTAATAGTTATGGGAATTGACATATGACATTGCAGATTTATAATATAAGGGGGAACCAATCTTTACCTTCGTTTATCTTGAAACCCATCAAATTTTTCTATTCTATGTGTGAGATTTCCATTCATGTCTCTACAATTTATCCTTTCGGTCTATGATCTAGTTCGAACGTTGTGATTCCAATAGAGTTAATTTAATTCAAGGTAGGTCTAGACCTTGTGATCATGACAAACTTTAATATATATATATATATATACGTTTACATAAGGTTTTGGTTAATTCATATCCATCATTGACCTGGAATTATATTGGTTTCCTACCATATGCTATAGAGCTTGTAACTATTTTTTAAATCACTTTGTAGAATTCTCATGCCATATAGTGTCAATTTAGTTTGCTCTAGCCATCGCGTATGGTACCCTATAAATATATTAAATGAAATTTGAAGAGTGGCATTGACGAGTTGCCTCTTTCGTGGTACTTTATGATTGTTGTCACATTGATGATCATGATTTAAACTTTTAATCGGATGGTGGGGATTGGTTGGATAGTGATTAGGATATGTGCCATGCCTTGTTTTGATGATGGATCGCATTCCTTCCGAAGCCTCTCAACCAAAAATTCCCTGTAGGTTTGTGTATGTTTGTAAATCCTAGGGGTTCTATTTGGAAAATTCGCTCAGATTCCTCACTTTCATAGAAGCATGGTGCTAATTTTTTTTTTACCATAATTTTTCCTTACTAGTAGAATGCACAATACACATTCCTCGGTAACTTCAATGAACCTTTGTCAATTGTTTGTATGTTTCTCTTTGGATTTTTCATAGGGTTCTCCTTAATTTATTCCTTAGAAGGGTTTTCTAATCTTTTGCTTGTTGTGTTGTTGAGAGTCAACGATGTTTCTTATGTAGGCATTTTCTAAATCACATCCCAAATTGGGTTTGTTGCTTTTGATAAGATGACTGGGTTCTCTTTAGCTCCAAAGATTTTGTCAACATGGTATAAATAATTTTTACTTTTGGTTCCTTGCGAAGAATACCACTCGGACAATTGTATTCTCATTTATAGAACATATATTTATTTATTTTCATTATTCTAGTACTAATTTATTATTCAATGACTACCTCATTTCACAATTATACTTCTTTAAATTACAGTTGCCTCACCATTGGTTCATTATGGAGTATTTTTTCTATACTTATTTATATGTATACATAACACACCTCTAAAGTGTTCTTTTATCCTATGTAGTGTATGTATGTATATATATATATGTACATATATATATATATATATAGATACATCTTAATAAAATATTTTAGACCATAGTGACTCACGGGATATTTGTAATCGATAACCCTTGTTCTTTCCTATAGGTCCTAACCCTTTATGTTTAGGACTGAAGGTTGTTACTGTGATATTATATCATGTAGTTTCCCTTCTAACTTGTATAACAATATAGTATAGTTTTCTTGAATATGGTACTACTCTAAGTAGTATATATATAAACAAATTATAGAAGAACAATTTTAAAAAGTCATTTTCTTTAACATGTATACTAACGACCATCAACAACAAATGCATATAGACAACACATCATTCTTTTGTCTGTAACATTTTTCTTTCTTTCTTTGCACAAACTCTATCTTTCCCACAAAATACACAGTTAGTCCCTACCTATTTAACCATTCTTGTAGAGAAACTCATGCTAGAAATATTCATCTTATTTGCATACAACTTTCTCTATGAAATACCTATTTAGCCATACAATAAATTTCATTCACAAATTAATACGTTTACAATTATTCCTACGTTAGGAAAATTTAACCTACACTTATCTAAGTCCTTTCAAGAAGAGGCCAAAGGCCTCCACATTTCACCTGGCCTTAAACTGAAATTCACTGCTTCCCCTTGAGATATCCCTACATTTTCAAGAAGAACAACATCACAGAAGGAGTTTATTCTCTATCTTTAGCACCTCCTAAACCCATAGCAACATCCTGCTAAATTATTAAGTTATACCAATCTTCCTCTCGCACATGTTTTATACTCAATAGTTGTCTTAATCTGCCACACCTCTTGACCTTCACATATTCCATATCATGCAATTTAGCTCTAGCCATATAATATATTGTAGTCTGCCAATATGTCTTTCTTCTCTTTCTCTCCTACAAGAACTAACAAGAGCAATTTTTTTTGTTTTATTCTTGCCTCTCTAAGCACAACCAAATCCAACTGTTTTTACTCATAGTTAGGAATAATCTCTCATATTAGCATTTATTTTTTTCCTCAGATGATTAATGTACTAACATAAGTTCTCATTCATTAGCATATTTTTTTCTTTTTTTTTGAGAATAAAAGAATATTTCATCACATGTCATTTTTTTCATACAAAATTAAAAATGTCATAAATAGATTTACAAGCGGTATTCCTGCAGTCGATTTTATCTTCTGCTATGGGAGACTGTGATGTTGTTTGCAAAAAGTTGTAGTCTAAGTCGTTGGCCATTTGGAGGAAGGAACAATTGGTCTTAACTACTTCTTATCAACTAGCTAAAAGGTTGGTTGAGCACAACATAAAACTATTCAAAATACAATTAACGAGGGAGGAGTTGTTGACGACCTGTGGAGCATGCATCAAAAATTATTTAAGGAGAAAGGGTGATTTCTTCATCTTGTTGGGTGTGTGTTATTTTATTTCCACGACTAATTGCAAGTGCAGGGGGGTGGTAGCCCGCCCTTTTGGAGGGTTTAAAGGGGGCAGTAGCTCCCCTGTATGGGGTCTAGGACAATGCCCCAAGAAATTTGTTTTAGACCCTATATTAGGTGGAAAAACCTATCGATGGTTTTGTGCATGGGTTTCGCACATGGTTTTTGGCATGATGGTTTTCTGCCTATGGTATTTTGTAGATCCGGTCAAGGGAACTATGATTATGTTGTAATCTAGGGTTAATGTATAGTGGTTTATGAATGCTTCGACATGTATATATATGTATTGTAACATTGAAAGGAAGATAATGAAAAATCAATCTGGCGGTCCTAGTTTTTGGATCCATGGGAAAATAAATGTGTATTTATCTTTTTTTTGTCACCATTGTATATATATATTTTTTTTAAGAATTAATTTGTAGGTAATTTTGTACAGGTTTAAAACTTCATTTGGTATCAAAGTTGTTTCGGATTCAAGGGCTTGGATTTACTTCTGAGGCATTTTTCTCAGGCTTGTGGTTGACCCTGTTCAGTGGGAGATCTACGAGATCAATTCTTGCGGTGAAAGAAGATGGTGAGTAGTGGAAAGATAGGGATCAAAGAATTTAATGGTCATAGTTTTGAGTTGTGGAAAATCAAGATGGAGGATCTACTGGTGGATAAATATTAGTGGATCGTGGTAGATCTAGATATTAAACCAATGACAATGTCAGCAGACGATTGGGCAAAGTTGGATCAAAAGGAAAAGAGAACAATGCAGGTGTGTATCTCATATTCATTATTGTTGAATGTATCACAAGAAGCTATGACGAAGGATTTGTGGTTCAAGTTAGGGGATTTGTACTAATCTAAGTCTCTTGTGAAAAAATTATTCTTGCAGAAAAGTATGTATAACCTGGGGATGAAGGATGGAGACTTAGTGATAGAAAACCTGAATGCCTTTAATACTGTTGTAATATAATTGTTATGTGTTGATATAAAAATTTCAGATGAACATAAGTGCATCAATTTGTTGTTTTCTCTACTCGTCTTGTGGGATAGTCTTGTTGTTCCTATATGTAGCCAGAAAACTACCTCGAAGCTTGATTAAATAGTGTCATCCTTAATTTCAGCGGAGATGAGACAAAAAAATATGGAGGGTCAAAATCGAGATGCCTTTTCTCTATGAGGATTTTCCTATAATAGAAACAAAATTAAGTCGTCGAGTTGAAGATATAAATCTAGAGGGATACCTAAATCTCCAGGAAAGACTGTAAAGGTATGTTGGAAATATAGAAAGGAAGGGAACTACAAAAAGGATTATAGATATAAATGTCCTAAGAAAGGAAAAGCAGCTGATGATGCTCCTTCTAAAAAGGGAAAAACCACCTTAAATGAAGGTGGGGATGTGTGCGTCACTTCTTCTTCAAGTACACATGTAGATCATGAGGCATGTTTGATTAACTCAGGTGCATCCTTTCACTTCACTCCCCACAGGCAGTGTGTAGGTTTTAACCCCATATAGAAATTACCTACATACGAATTCTAAAACTCAGAATATAAACAATGTTAGAGCATAACACATAAAACACATATACACAAATATTTCCCCTGGATCCCAAAACTAGGACTACCAGATTGACCTTTCATTACGTTCCTTTCAATATTACAATACATATTTATGCATGCTAAAGCATCCAATACCATGGACTGAAAAACGATCGCGTCCAAAACCATGTGTGAAAACCATGCACAAAATCATTGGTAGGTTTTCCCAACCTAATATAGGGTCCGAAAAAAGTATCCTTGCGGTGCTGCTTAGGACTATGTAGAGGGGGCCTACCCACCCCCCACAAACCCCCTGTGACCCTCATGCTGTGCAATCGATGCAACGAAGGGGGGGCTCTGACCCTAATTTAACCCCCCGATTAATTATGTAGGCTAGTCGTGGAAAGAATATAACACAACCCAAAATTCTCCCACTTGTTGTTTTCTTTCCATAAGTGGGCATAAGAGAGCTTAGTCATTTATCCAGCCCTACAACTCCCATTGTTTCTCTACACCAAGAGAACTTCTCAGAGCTCACAGATTTTGTCAATGCATCTATTGTATTCTTTAATGTTTCCACCTTTACCAGCAACACCTTTTTGTCTTCTATCATATCCCTCACAAAGTGATACTGAGAATCAATGTGCTTTGTCTTTGAATGATAAGCAGGGACCAGGGTTCTTTGCCAAGAAAATTTCACTTTGGCTATCACAATCTATCCTCATAGCTCCTTGTACTAACCCCCTACATGAACACAATCTCTGCAACCAAACTGCTTCCTTGCTCGCATGAGTGGGTGCCATGTATTGTGCCTTTGTAGTTGATAGTGCCACTACAGATTGTTTCCTACTAATCCAACTAACTACACCTCCAAATAGGTTAAACACATACCCACTTTATGATCTTCTCTGATCCATATATCTAGCCGAGTCTGCATCAACAAAGCCATGGATATCAAAAGCTCTATCCAATCTTGGTCTTCCTTGTTCGCACAAACCATAATCACTAGTGCCACGAAAATACCTAAAAACCCACTTCACTGGTGTCCAATTCTCCTTCCCTATTTTTGAAATAGACCTACTCAATACTCCCACTGCATGTGCAATGTATAGTCTAGTACAGACCATCACATCACATGTACACATGCATCACATCCAAATACCCTCAGATGTGAAAGAGATGGTATCTTACAAGTCCATACCTCTTGTGGAGTCTTATCCTCCAACACTGATGAAGGTGATCTATTGACCAGGTAACATGTTGCCTCCACCACCTCTGCCGAGAATTCATGTCCTAACCTGGCACCATTGAGCCTGCATCTTGCCCTTTCCATCAACATCTTGTTCATTCTTTCTACAACTCCATTTTCCTCAGGTGTGTATGGAGTAGCCTTCTCCCGTGCTATAAGACACTTCTTACAGAATTCTTCAAATTCCTTGCTGAAAAAATCTCTACTATTATTTGACCTCAACACCTTTATCTTCTTCTCTGTCTTGTTTTCCACCAGAGCCTTAAATTTTTTAAACCTGTCAAAGACTTCAGATTTCTTCTTAAAGAAATATATCCATGTATTCCTTTAGAAGTAATTTATAAATGATACATAGTACACAGACATACCCAGTGATGGAACCTTCACAAGTCCAAACACATCACTGTGCACAAGCTCTAATATCTATTTTTCCCTCTTACCACCAAAGGGGAAACTCAACCGATTTTGTTTCCCATATAGATAATTTTCACAGAAATCAAAATCCAAAGAGCTATTGCTCATACCTTTACCATGAAGTATTTTAAGGCCCTTCTCTCCATTATCTCTAATACTTTGATGCCATAGCATGGTCTTCTCTCTAGAGACCACTAGATTTTTTGCCCCACTTTCAGGAACCACAGAATTGTTGCACCCATCAACAAAAATGCTACCTTGCAGCTTGTACAGAGTTCTAGTTCGAACTCCCCGAATCAATACAAGGGCTCCCCTAACCATCTTGCAGGTATCCCTCTCAAACACTTTTTTTACACCTGCATCATCCAGCTTTCTTAGAGAAATCAGATTTCTGGCCAGTGTAGGAATATGCAGAACAACTGGAAGTGTTCCAACCCTTCCACCTTGCAACTTCAACTTTTATTTTCTGTGACCAATGATTCTAGCCTTCCTATCTTCCCCCAAGAATACATCACCACCATCATATTTCTCATACTCACAGAACCACTATCTACGGGGAGTGAAGTGAAAGGGTGCACCTGAGCCAATCAACCATGCCTCATGATCTACATGTGTACTTCAAGAAGCCAAGTACACATCCCCACCTTCATTAGAGGTAGTTTTCTCCTCTGCAGAAGGAGCACCATCAAATTCATTTCCTTTGTTAGGAGCTTTAGATTTACAGTCCCTTTTGTATTGCCCTTCCTTTTCGCATTTCTAGCACACCACCTTTACATGATTTCCTAGAGATTTAGAGCTCCTTCTAGATTTAAATCTCCCACTCAAGGACTTATTTTTTTTTTTTTCTAGGACTGTCCTTGTATAGAAAAGGCATCACCATTTTGGATCTCCATATTTTTCCATCTCATCTCCTCCCTCAGCAAGGACGAGACTATTTCGTCAAACTGCAAGGTAGTTGTATTGCTACCTATTAAAATAACCAGACTATCCCACGAATTTGGTAGAGAACACAACAAACTGATCCACTTATCTTCATCTAAAATTTTAATATCAACAGATAATAACTGACTTACCACAGTATTAAATGCATTCAAATGCTCTGTCACCGAGTCTCCATGTTTCATCCTCAGGTTAGAAAAATTTGCCCATAGGAATAGTTTACTCACCAAAGACTTAGATTTCTACAGAGTCCCTAACTTGTCCCACAAAGCCTTAGCCGTAGCTTCCTCTGATACATTTAGTAATACTGAATCTGAGACACACAATTGTATTGTGGTCTTTGCCTTCCTATCCAACTTCTTCCATCCTTCATCAGACACTCTCATTGGTTTAGTATATAGATATACCATGGTCCACTAATCTTTATCAACCAACAAATCCTCCATCTTGAGTTTCCACAACTAAAAACTATGACCACTAAATTTCCCGATCTCTATCTCTCCGTTGCTCTCCATCTTCTTTCACCACCAGAAATGATCCCACAGATCTCCTACTGAACAGTGTCTACCATAGCCCTGAGTGAAACTCCTTAGCAACAAAGGCATCCCCTTCAAGCCAAAATAGCTCTGATACCAAATGTAGTTTTTAACCCGATACACAAGTTACTTGCATACGAATTCTAAGACATAAAAAATAAACAATGTGAGAGCATAACACATAAAACACATATACATAGAGATTTTCCCCTGGATCCCAAAATCAAGACCACTAGATTGATTTTTCATTATGTTCCTTTCAATGTTACAATGCATATTTATACATGTCAAAGCATCCAATACCATGGACTGAAAATCCATCACGTCTAAAACCATGTGTGAAAACTATGGACAAAACCATAGGTACGTTCGCAAAACCTAATATAGGGTTGAATTTTTTTTTCCCTAGGGCACTGCCCTAGACCCCGTAGAGGGGGGCTACCTACCCCACTTAAACCCCCTATGACACCCCTACTATGCAATCAATGCAATGAAGGGGGGGCTTCACCCTCCCTTCAACCCCCGATTAACTACGTAGGCTAGTCATGCAAAGAATATAACACAACCCAACAGAGCGCTTCCACAAGTATGAGAAATATGTTCATGGTGATGTCTTATTAGAGGATAACAGGAAGGCTAGAATCATCAGACGTGGAAAATTCAAGTTACAATTGCAAGTTAGAGGGAATAGAATACTTCTGGGTGTTCTGTATATTCATCTATTGGCTAGAAATATGATTTCCATAAGAAATATGGATGATGCAGGTGTAAAAACAGTGTTCGAGAAAGATACCTACAAGATTGTTCAAGGAGCACTGATATTGATGTAGAGAGTTCAAATTGGAACTTTGTGAAAGCTTCTCGGTAGTACTATTGTTTATTGGTGCAACAATTATGTGGTTCCTGAAAGTGGAGCAGAAAATCTAGTGGTCTCTGGAGAAAATGCCATGCTATGGCATGGAAGTCTTGGACATATTGGAGATAAGGGCTTGTGAATACTTCCTAGTAATGGTATGGCAGAAGGTATGTGTAATTTCTCTCCGAATTTCAATTTCTATGAACATTATGTATATGGAGAAAAAATTGGATGAGGTTATGGTCTTGTGTTAAGACGGGAAAATGGATATTAGAGCTTGTGCATAGTGATGTGTTTGGACCTGTGTCAGTTCCATCACTAGGTAATTCTTTGTACAATGTATCATTTATAGATGAATCCTCTATGAATATATGATTATATTTCCGAAGGAAGAAATCTGAAGTCTTTGACAAGTTTAAATAATTTAAGGCTTTTGTGGAAAACAAAACAAAGAAGAAGATAAAGGTGTTAAGAATAGATAATGGTGGAGAGTTGTGCAAGAAGGAATTTGAAGAGTTATGTAAGAAGTGTGGTATAGAACGACATAAGACTACTCCATACACACCTTAGAAAAATGGAGTTGCAGAAAGAATGAACAGGACGTTGATTGAAATGGAAAGAAGCATGCTCAATGGTGTTGGGTTAGGATACGAATTCTCAGCAGAGGTGGAGAAGATTGCATGTTACCTAGTTAATAGATAACCTTCATCACCATTGGAGGATAAGTATCCACATGAGCTATGGACTACTAATAAACCCTCTCTTTCATGTCTCCTGGTATTTGGTTCTGATGCACATGCATATGTTCCCAAGGAGAAACGAACCGAGTTGGATAGTAAATCTGAAATGTGCATATTTATTGGGTGTAAGGATGGTTTAAAAGGTTATAAGATTTGGTACCTGGGAACAAGGAGGGTTGTGTACAACTGAGACATGGTTTTTAGAGAGGTGAAATATGTTATTAAACATGAAGTCCTACCAAAATAACCTGAGAAGATAAAGTTTTAGCTGAAGGAGGAAGAGTCAAACTCTACAACAAAACATGAATCAGAAGATGAAGAGCCACAAACTACAATTGTGAGAAGACCAGTGCGAGAAATAATGAAGGTAGAATGGTATAGTCCATCTTCTTTCTCTTCAAATTTTTCTTTATCTATTATTGACGATGATCCCAGAACTTTGAGGGAGGCAGCAGATTCAAAGGATTGAAAACTCTAGAAAGAGGCCATGATTGATGAAATGAAATATTTGAAGAAAATGGGGCTTGGAATCTGGTGGAGTTTCCAGCCAAAAGGAAACTCCTTGGAAGTAAATGGGTCTTTAAGAAGAAGATGAATGCATAAGGCATGGTGGAGAAATAAAAATCTTAGTTGGTAGAAAAAGGTTATTCTCAGGTGTCAAGAATTGATTTTGGTGATATTTTTTTTCCTTTCACCAAGATAGCTTCTATTAGATTACTTTTATCTGTTGTTCGTGCTTTCGACTTTAAGGTAGAAAAGATGAATGTGAAGACACCATTTCTTCACGGGGATTTGGAAGAAGACATTTACATGAAGAAACTTGAAGGCTTTGCAGTGAAGGGAAATAAAGAACTATTATGCATGTTAAAAAAGTCTTTGTATGGGTTAAAAGAGTCACCAATTAGTATGTGGTATAGAAAATTTGGTACATTTATACAGGGACTTGGATTTACCAGAAGTAAAGTAGATCATTTTGTGTATTTCAAATTAACTGGTGACCATTGCATTTACCTTATCTTTTATGTGGATGATATGTTGCTGATTGGAAATGATAAAGAAATTATCCAGGATTTGAAGACCCAATTGTCCTCCCAATTTGACAAGAAGGATCTTGGTGATGGAAACTATATTTTGGGCTTATAAATTAAAAAATATCATGTAAAGAGGAAGCTCTAGTTAAAATAGAGGAAGTACGTTGAGATAATATTGCAGAGGTTTCATATGTAGGATAGTGAACTGGTGAAGGTTCCTATTCCTTTAGGTATAAAGTTATCTGCTAAAAAATGTGCCAAGATATAATAATAGGAAGAGGAAATTTCTCGTGTTCCATATGCAAGTGCGGTGGGATGTATGCAATTTTATATATTAGACTAGAAATTTCACTTGGAATGGGAGTATTGAGCAAGTTTATGTCAAAACTAAGGAAGGAGCATTGGACAACAATGAAGCAAGTTTTCACGTATTTATGTGGCACTAGTGATTATGGTATCTGCTACCAAGGAAGACTAGGATTGGACAATTTTTTGGAAATTCGTGGCTTTGTTGATGCATACTGGACTGGAAATTTGGATCAGAGAAGTTCTAAAAGTGGGTATTTGTTTAGCCTATTTAGAGGTGCATTCAGTTGAATGAGAAAGAGAAAACCTATAGTGGAACCTTTAACTATAGAGGAAGAATATATGGAAACCACTCATGTAAGGAAAGAAGCAGTTTGGTTGTAGAGATTGTGTTCAAGTATGGAGTTAGTAAAACGAGCTATAAGGATAGCTTGTGAGAGCCAATATGGATTTTTCTCGGCAAATAGCCCTTCTTATAATTCAAAGACAAAGCACATTGATGTTCAATATCACTTTGTGAGGGATATGGTTGAGGGAAAAAACATGTTGCTGCTAAAGGTGGACAGTTTGAATAATGTTGTAGATGCATTAACGAAGTCTGTGAGCACTAATAAATTTTCCTAGTGTAGAGAAACAATGGGCATTGAAGGGTTGGACCAATGACTAAGCTCTCCTATGACCCCCTGTGTGGAAAAGAAAACAACAAGTGAGAGAATTTTTGGTGTGCGTTATATTCTTTCCATGACTAGTTTCATGTGCAGGGGTGTCATAGGGGGTGGAAGCCCCCCTTTTAAGGTGTTTCAATGAGAAGGTCACCTCCCTATACGGGGTTAGGGGCAACACCCCGAGAATTTTTTTTTGGACCTTATATTAGGTGGAGAGACATACCTATGGTTTTTTGCATGGGTTTCACACATGGTTTTGGGCATGATGGTTTTCTGCCCATAGTATGTTGTAGATCTGATCAAGGGAACTATGGTTATGTTCTAATCGAGGGCTAATGGATTGGGGTTTATGAATGATTTATAATGTTTATATATTTATTGTAACATTGAAAGGAACATAATGAAAAATCAATCTGGTAGTCCCAGGTTTGGGATCTAGGGGAAAATTTCTGCATATTTGTGTTGTGTTTCTTCCCATTGTATATCTATATCTATATATCTATTATATATATATATTATATATACATATATATATAATATATAATACATATATATATATTATATATATATATATAATATATATATATATATATATATATATATATATATATATATATAATAATATATATATATATATATTAACAATTCCTTCACAGGTAGTTTATGTAAAATGTTAAAAATTTCACAATTGCAAGAAATATTGGTGGCCTAACCACTCATTCTTGAGTGAAACAGAGGACATGAAAATGTAGATTAGGATGAGATTCCTTCTAACTTTCTGGATGATGATTTTTCCTTTATAGTTGAGTTCAATGTCCATGGGCTTTTATGAGGATATCTCTGAGGATCACGAGTATTCAAGTTGAGTTATTGATCGAAGCCTAGATGTACAATCATGTTTGAGGGATGAGTATGATGAGCAGTCAGTAGTCCCCATGAGTAAGAAGATTGAGTAGCATATATTAAGGGAGATGAGTTACCAGTGATGATTCAACATGGAGAGCACATAGAGGGATGTGAGTTAGATGAGGATGTTATGCATGATGACTTATCTATGGAGAGGTAGTTAGTGGCCCATACTGAAACCATGGTTGGGGAGGATGAACAACCATGTTTCGAACCAACGATTTATTCGAGTAGACAAAGATATATAGGAAACTATCATAGTCGCAATACTTTCACACAACAAACCTATCTAATAGTACATAGACAAATTGTAGAACAAATGTTCCACTCTTTCCCATTTCAAAAGGAGGGGTAGGGTTTCCTAGGCATATCATGTTGTTTGTCTACGTAACGTTGCATGAGTTAAGTATGACAATGAAACATAGTGGACATGTTCCATGTATAGGTGCCCATGCATCTAATCCTTACCGCATGATGGATTGGAGAGAGACCATGATTTGGTATCCTATTGATCGGGTGGAATTCTTAGTCAGGGGCATAGTACAATAGGGCCCCCTAGATGTGAGGGATATTATATGCTCTAGTTGGTTGTGGGAGGTAGATCAAACATTCATCAACAATCCATTTGTGATAGCCGAATAACAACATAGTGGGGTTGACCTCCGTATGTGGTAGGAGTTGAATTTGAAAGAATTGATGAGTTGGTATTCTATTGTTAGAGAAAAATATATGGCAATAGACATAGAGTAGCTAGAAAAATGGTGTATGAGTGATTATAATTTGCAATGGGGACTTTCCAAATGGATCTATTTATAGAATATCGAGTTAGTGGATTTTTTGTCTAGCACAAAGGCATGCAATGACCTAGTGGTTTGTATGGGATCCTGTTGTTAGTGTGCAGCTACTATTTTAGTGAACAAGTATGGATTGGTTGAGGGCAAGAAATATTGTGGTGGAAGGATTTGTAATGCTCACATTTTTTAGTTTTCCTTATCATGTGGACATGATAGATTTCCATTATTGGTGAGGAGAGGTTTACAATGGACATAGAAGGTATAATGGATGAATAATCTTCATTCTGGGTTAAAAAGTGATTTTTTAACAATCAGTTTATTGATAAAAATATAGAAAGGTGCTTAATAGGAGAAGAAGGGTGAAAAGGGGGGAAACTGACTAAAAAAAAAAAGATGACATTTAAGATAAAGTTAATGGGAGAACCTTCTAGAATGAAAAGAAAATAATAAAGAAAAATAGTCTTAGGAGGTTGGAGTGTGACCCATTAAATCTATAAAAGGAGAGGGGGAGAACATTATAGGGAAATCTTGGATTTATGTATGTGGTCTTTGGTGACGTTTTTAGAAATTTGTTCCATCTTTTGTAGCCCGAGTATAGAAACCCTTTGGAGATTTAGTGAGAGTAGGTGAGGACCCATATCTTCCCTTGGTGAAACCATCCAAAATTCACAGGATCATTTATCAGTAGCAATATAATTTAAAGGTTATTGGCAGAGTTTTGGAGGAGTTTCTAGTGTTCATATTGAAGCCTTTCCCCATAGTATCATTTCTTGTAGAGGGTCACATTAGCTACTCAATTAGGGCATACAAACTATTTGGTGGGGTCTGCGAGATCCATGTTATTGGCTAAACCCATTGTCCAATTTTTCTAGGTTTATGGAGAGGAGATTGTTGGAGAATTTCCAGGTTGATCTAGTTACTTTCCACATGAGTTCTCATCACTCTATCACCCACCTAGCAATATTTTTCCTCATTGGGCCATCTACATCATTCCTAGGGTCATACATCATTTGGGTTAGATATAATTTTTTAGTTTTTTCTTATCTTTATTTGAAAGCTTAATTTCTATTATCTCAACTCATTTATGTACTTAGATACACGATCAAAATAATGGATAATGTTATTCCACTAGTTATATTTTTGTACTAAATTTGTGGTTGTCGTTATTTTATTTGTTTTTGTTCCAAGTTTTTTTATCTACTATTAATTTTTCCATTAGGAATATTACATCACATCTCTTCTAATGATCATTTTTTGGGAAATTGGATCCCATACTCTATATCCCTTACCTACATAATCATAATAAATAAAAAATAATTTCTTCAATATGGGGTCTAACTTAAAACACTAATTCTTAGAAGTGTTTAAACTTCACATTTTTTTTTTTAAATATGAATAATCTCATGGATCACCTATTCATACTACTTTATAGAAATTACAATTTATTGCAACTCACACTGATCGATTTACAACATAACAAGTAGTAGTGACTCCTGCCACCTACATATCATGTTGCAAATTAGCGTTGCTAATCATGTTTCTTGTTGTTTCTAAAATATTCATGTTTATCTATTCTAATATGTCAGTTTTGTATGGATCATATATAGGGGATTTCTGTCCTACAAACCTAACTTCTTTGCAATATTTTCCAATTTCCAAGGAAGTGGACTCGTGTCTAATTATCTATTCTTAAACATTGATTGCTCTACTAATCTATTTTATATAATATCTCTAATTTTTTTAATTGTATTTATTTATTTATTTATTTATGTTATTTTATTTATTTATTTTTATTTTTTTATGTTGTGGTTCACGGACACTCTGGTCAATGGGTGGCTGCTATGTCCACACAAAAATCTAGGTTGATGCCCCTCGACGTATTGCAAGACTTGACCCCAAGGGCTTCAGGGAGAATGGACCTTGTGACCTCCTGATGGCAAGGCACTGATTTTGACCAACTGGGCTAACCCTTGGGGCTTTTTTTAGGCTGTGGTTCACGAACATCCTGGTTAAAGGGTGGTGCTATGTCCATGGAAAAATCTAGACTGATCGACCCCGAAGGGAATCTAGCCCCGCAACCCACTAGTAAGGCCTGACCCCAAGGGCTTCAGTGAGATTTGACCTTTTGACCTCCCGATGGTGAGGCACGGATTTTGACCAACTGAGCTAACCCTTCGGGTTTTTTAATTGTATTAAATGCATAATATTCTCATTTTAAAACATAGAACAACACCATTTTAGAGAAATCATATATAAATATTATAAAAGTTGACAATCCTATGAAGCAAACTGTAGGGGATTCCCCCCAAACAATTGAGTGGATATAATCAATAATGCTTCATTGAGGGATCTCTTGTTTTAAATTTATATCTAAAATTGTTTCACAAACACACCATCTTCATATAAATTTAAGTTTAAAGATTTTAAATTTGGTAGTTGTTATCACTCGAAAATTTCCCTTGGGTTGTCATGTTGTGTTTAAATAAATAATAGAGGTAACGACAAACCTACTTTTGAGATCAACATCTAGCCTTCGTAGTGGTCAAAGAGCGCTCTCTCTTAATAATTTAACTTTGTTGAATTAATTAATATTAGGCTAGTTATTTAAGCTTGATTGGGTTTTAATTTGATTTGGTGGTGGAATCATTGATTTTAATGGATAGATAAATGTATTTTTACCATTGGAATATGGAGTCAAAATGTTGAGAAAATGGGACTAAATCAAGTTCTAAAGGAAGTTTCCATAGGGCAAGGTAGCTGAGAAAATTGAGATCTTTTAGGTTGAAGGGTGAAGTGTTTTTCAATCGGGATCAAGGAGCATTTAAGGATTCCTCAGACTAGATAATGAGGGAAGGGAAAGAGGTCAATCGAAACTAGGGAAACATGAAGAATTCCCAACTCTAGATAGTAGAAGAAAACACCAAAATGAATAGCAGTTTAAAAGGGACTATAATTAAACATATGCTGCTATAATATTCCTGTTGTAACATTCAAATTTGAAAAAAATACAAGTTTATGGAATACTTAAGAAAATAACAATTTAAACAATTGAAAGACACTTCACTAAAGTTGCCCAATGCATGAATCTTGTAATGACATGCCTTTATTACTTGTCCAATCTGTTGACTTGAAAATGTTACAATAAACCCTTAAGTTTCATATCAGTACAATTATAGAAAGGTTCAATAATCCACACATTAGACTTTGAATTGTGAAGTATTTATACAAAAACTATTACAGAATATCCTAAAACTAATTTAGGAATTATTCAAGGAAAAGGAAATATCTTCATGCAAGAAGATAGAGACCGTTATCTAACTAATGCAAATTGTCTCTATTTATTTGGCTTTGTTGTTTACTGTTTTGATATTTTGCTGCTTTCTCTCTTTTGTTGTTGCTCTACACTAGCTGTCCCTTTACTCTACCTTTGACTTTTAAACTATTTCTTTCATCTGATACTCTTTGACTTAGCTGATCTGTTACTCTTTACTATTTTACCTTGACTACTCTTTACTACTCCGTTTTCATTATTTTACCTTTCATTTTGCTATTAAATCTTTCAATATTTCCCAAGTCTTTGCATCTAGTAATTTGATCTTTACCATTCTTCTGAAGATTTCATCAGCCTCTATGTATTTGGAAAATGTAGGTTTGTTGATAAAGAGATATTTTACCTCATGTTGGAGATAAAAGAGATTCTCAAAAGTCTTATATAGCACTTTCCCTGTTGGAATCCCTTTCATGGCTGAGTTATTTTCTTGTTCCTTTGCTACTTCTCTAATTTTATTATCATAGTCATCAAGCCTTATCAACCTATTATTAATGATCAAAGGATTTGGCAAGCCTTTGTATCTCAAAATATCAAATTCCACCATAAATCTGGTTATTTCTAGCTCCATGTTTTATCACCTGTCTTCAAGTTGTACCATTAAGTTCCTCTTGGTGATTACTTCTTTCGCTTCTAGAATTGTTTCAGTCCTGTCACCTATGCCAATATCTTCCAATTCCTGTTTGATCTTGGAATTAATAAACTTAATGATTTCATTGGCCTCCTCTGGCTTGTTACCAAGTTCTCCTTTAACTTTTTGGATAGCTTGAGTTGCTTCTTTGATTAAATCCTTCTGCCAAAATATGACTTGGATGGATGGCCAAATATCATTAACAGAGTTAATGATATTGGCCCACAACTACTGCTTTGCTTGGGCAAGTGGTTCTTTCAATGTCAACTCTATCTCTAACTTTTGTATTCTCTCAATCAATCTATTTGACTTTTGTGTTTCATCCTTATGCATGATTTGAACTAGCTTCTTTTCATCATCTATACTTTTTATTTGATCTTTAAGTCTATTTATTTCATTTGTTTGGATGGACATATCTTGCATAAATTTGATTAATTTACTTGCTTCATGATGAGGATGAGTTGCTTCTGTTGATGAATCTGTTGCTAATGTGGTGGTAGATGTAGATGGAAGTGTTGTAGCTACTATAACCACTATGGTTTTTGAAGCTGATAGAGTAGAAAGAACTGTTGTAGTGATTGTAGGAATAGTAGTGACAGTCACTGCTTCCCTGGGGGCCTTTTTCTTGTATACTAACTTATCCATCTCATCTTCCATTTCTGTTAATTGAGCAGTTAACTAAATAATGAAGTTCATCATCTCATTTCTTTGGTTTTGATTCTCTAGAACTTCCTTGGTTTGTGGATGTCCAGTAGGAGGCAACTTAAGCTCTTTCTTTAATGCATCAATGTCTGCATTCTTTTCTTTAATGAGTTATTTTTCACCTTTGACATTCTTTGGATCATATCCCATTTCAATGACCAAATCTTCAAGGGATTTAATTTTGTTATCTTTAGCCTGTGAGGATGTTTTTTCTAGTTTCAAATGTACTTTTACATTTTCCACAGAATTGTCAAGCTTTTGGGCACTCATAGCTTTGTCAGTCATGGTTGAGTACAACATTTCTCTTGCTTGTTTATGAAATTCTATTTGTTCTAGAGGATGAACATCTGTGGCAAAAATCTCATAATCTATCTTTTTATAATCTGCTACTAACTTAGGATGTTGTACTATGGGCTAAAAAAGGTCATCTGCATTTTTCTTGTCTTGTAATCAAATGCAGGAAGCAATCTGTTGTGGCTGCCAAGAGTCTACTTCAAGTAATGTGAATATATTTCAGCTTTTATTTCTTCATTCTTGGCCTTAATGTCCTTGTATCTTTCTTTGATGTATATTTCCCTATCCATTGGTTCACTTGATGAAGAAACTTCAACACTATGCTGCTTTTGGATGATCTGAGCACTTGAAGTCGAAGGCTGATGAGTTTCCTTTGAAACTAGTCGGGGTGCATTTTCTTTAATCACAATGTTTGTATCAATGATCTCAATTGTATCAATTTCTTCTTGCTCATCTACTGGATTCAACTTTGCTCTTTTTCTATACATAATTTGAAATATGTTATCTATTGTCTCTTTGTTTGAGCAAGAACCTTCCTCTCTAGTCCTTTTTACATTTCTATCCTATAGGGCTGGAGTATGTAGAATGGAACTAGTATATATCTTCTCCTCCATATCCAATAAGGTGTTTTCCAACCACTCTGACTAGTTGGTATATCTTTCAATCTCTAGCCTGGACTGATGCATAAAAGGGCTCAATTTAAATTTGAGTCCCAGTTTGTTTATGACACCCAAAGGGTCATACTGGCATTTAAAACTATCACTAAAATTCATCACTAATGGCAGAAGTGTCCTCAAACATGTAATTTTATTAATCAGAAAAAATAATTACATAATTTGATTTTGCAAGATTTTACACCCGAACATCCAAACACTCTTGTAATGAGATATTTATAGGTTCCATGTGCTAACTACCTCTAATTATGGATCACTTACTAAAAACAAGTGTCCATTTACAATAAATGCTATTCAAACCAACTAGCTTACAAATCTCCTAAAATAGAGACTAAGATATGACACATTTGGAGTGTCATATCTAGTTACAACAATATACTAATTCTAAATAATTAATCACTCTAGAATAAAAATTATTAATTTAATATCTTAAATTAATAATTATTTTATTCTAATTTTATGACCTATGATAAGATATTATTTTTGGATCATCTAAAATTCCCCCCTATGATCCAAAGATACATTACAACAGATACCAAGTTCATCCCTGAACTTAGAAAATTTTATTCTGCCAAGCAGTTTCGTTAAAATGTCAGAGATCTGATCTTCGAAAGGACAATAAACTGGCCTGAGGACATCTTTGGCAATGAGAGATCTGATATGATGATACTTGGTGTGCACATTCTTTGCATTTGAATGAAAAATTAGGTTCTTGGCAAGTTTGATGGCTGATTGGTTGTCAATGAACAATGATGTAGCTTCTGCCTGAGAAATGCCCAAGTCCTACAAAATTCTACGCAACCAAACAATTTCACATGTTGCTTCCCATGCTGAAATGTACTCTGCTTCTGCTGAAGAAGTGGCCATTGTAGCTTGTTTCTTACAACTCCAAGATACTATTGTTGACCCCATGTTCATTAAATAACCTTATGTTGATGCTCGATCATCAATACTCCCAGCAAAGTCAGCATCAAAATATCCACCAAGTACAAAAATTTTAGTCTTTGTGTAAAGAAGACCAAAATCTTTTGTTCCTTGGATATATCAAAGAACTCTTTTGGCTACATTCCAGTGGTTGTTTCATGGTTCCTGCATAAAACGTGAAAGAATATTGACTACATAAGATAGATCAGGAGTAGTATTTGTCAAATAAATCAAGCTACCAATAAACTGTCTATAAGTTGTACTGTCCACCTTTCCCCCCTTTCAAATTTTGAAAGTTTCAAGTTTTGCTCAATGGGGGTGAGAACGAGCTTGCAAACCTGCATGCCAAATCACTAAAGAACCTCTGTTGCATACTTACTCTGAGAAATGAAAATATGATGTGGACGTTGGAAGACTTCAACTCCAAGATAGTAGTGAAGTAATCCCAAATCTGTCATCTTAAAACTTGCATGTAACTCCTTTTATACCTGTGCAATATGATTATCATGGTTCCCAGTAATGATCAAATCATCTACATACATAACAAGAATTACTAGATATTTTCCCTGTTGTTGCATATACAAAGTATCATCAGATTCACTTCATTGAAAACCAACTTTCTTAAGGTATTCATCCATCTTTTCATACCAAGCTTGGGGAACTTGTTTTAATCCATATAAAGCCTTGAACAATTTGCAGACTTTATGTTCTTTTCCTTTAATTTCAAAACCTGGCGGTTGGGTCATATACACTTCCTCCTATAAATCCTCGTTGAGAAAAGCACTTTTCACATCCATTGATGAACTTTCCATCCTTTTTGAGCGGCCAATGCAAGTGTTAATCGGATGGTGTTCCATTTAGCTGTAGGAGCAAAAGTTTCCTCATAATCAATGCCTTCTTGCTGCGCAAAACATTTTGTGACAAGTCGTGTTTTATACTTTTCAAATTCTTCCTTATGATTATACTTAATTCTGTAAACCAATTTGCATCCTATGGGTTTAACATTTGATGGACAATCAACAAGTTTCCAAGTGTTGTTATCAATTACCACTTCATATTCTTCAACCATAGCCTATTGCCACTCTTTATGTTTTACTGCTTCTTTGTATGTGGAAGGTTCAGTAAAATCATGTGCTATCAAGGCAAAATTGGCTTCACTTCTATGTGCCCTTCTGGTGCCTACTTTATTCTGTTCATCGGGCTTTACATCTTTCAAAAGTTGAACTACCCATTTTGGAAGTTCGTGCTCACTTGTTTGCGCTTCTGTAAAGTCTCCATCTTTGTAAAGAGGATTAATATAAACTGATGTTCGTCGTTTTGGTGAAGAGTCTAGAGAATCATTGTCAGAAGAACTATTGTTGCTTGGAGATGAGGATGAACTGCTAGAAGACCCAAATGATGTTGTTGATGTAGGTGGACTGGATGACTCATCTTCAGAGGAAGGAAAATCAAGTTCATACCAATTTGGTGAAGTTGTTTGACTTTGCATTTTTCCATTTCGTTTACTTCCCTTAGTTTCTAACTTTTGAAGAAGATTTTCAATTTCTTCAGCACTCTTACTCTCAGTTTCATCAAAAAATGACATCCCTGCTCACAATGAATTTTCCATTGGTAAAAAGACAATACCCTTTCTTCTCATCAAAATAGCCAATCATTGTGCATTTTAAACCTCTTGAGTCAAGCTTAGTTCATTTTTCTTTCGAAATTGAGGCATAACATATTGATCCAAAAACTCTAAGATGTTTAACTAGAGGTTTGAAACCAAACCAAGCTTCATAAGGTGTGATTTCATCCAAAGAAGCAGTTGGACATCTGCTCCTTAAGTATACAGTTGTATGTATTGATTCTCCCCAATATGTTGGACTTAACCTCTTGAAATTTAACATGGATCTCGCATTCCTAACAAGGTGTGATTCATTCTTTCGACTACTCCATTTTGTTGTGGAGTGTAAACATTAGTATGATGTCATCTTATGTCATTTTCACTGCAATAAGTTTTCAATTCATTTGAAGTAAATTCTCCCCCATTATCCCTCCTGAGAGTACCTATCTTTTCTTTGACTTCATTTTCAACAAGTTGGAAAAAAATTTTAAACTTATCAAATGCTTCTGACTTGTTCTTCAAAAACCCAAGTCATTCTATTGAAATCATTAATGAATAATAAGAAATATTTGCAACCACCAAATGAAGTTTGTAGTGGTCCACAAACATCAATGTGAACTAGTTGTAGCCCCCAGTTTGCATGCCATGAACTTGTTGGAAAACTTTCTTGACTTTGTTTGCCATAAATGCAATGTTGACATTTTGCATTTTTCCCTTTTGAAAATGGGAAGTCCTTTAACCATTCCTTGTTTCTACAATTTAGAAAGACTCCCAAAATTTAAATGTCCATATCTTAAATGCCATAGTCTTACAGGTGAAATACATGTACTCACTACCCCTGCAAAATCAGAATGCCTTGGAATAACTGCCCCTTTCATCCATAAAAGTTTTCCATCTTCATATCATGTCATGAGAGTTTTCAAGTTCTGTTTGACTGAATTAATCTTGACTAAGACATCTTCCATAATCACCTGATGTCTTGCTTGTTGAATGGTGACTAACGAGAGAAAAATTTTCTTAAAACTTGGTACATACCATACATTGGAAATCATTTTTTCTCTAATGCCAGGGTGAAAATCTTTAACTGCTCCTTTTCCATAAGGAGTATGTTTTGTATCATCAGCAAGAAAAATGGAATTAAGTTGGCAAGCTTGAAAATTCCAAAAAAAATCACGTTGACAAGTCATGTTTTGAGTTGCCCCTAAATCCAAGATGCAGGCATGTTCATAGTCACTTCTAAGATGGGATGAAAGTTGTGATGCTGGCAAGGAAGTAAAAACATATTTTGAGTTATCATCATCTTGATCATTTGCAAATGGTGCTGAGTGCTGCTGAAACTTGGGAATTTTATTAAGAGATGTTTGACAATCTTCAACATAATAGCCACCTTTATTACATCTTCGACACACAATTTTACTTAAGTCTCTTCCTCTTCCTAAAGATTGTCCTCTACCTCTGTTTTCACTTCTATGTTGGGATTGTCCTCTACCTTTATTATTATTTCCTTGTCCTTGAAAATTTCCTCTTCCTTGGTTGTTTCCTTTACCTTGAGAATTATTCCTTCTTACATTGTTGCCTCTGTTAAAGTTGTTTCCTCTGCTATGGCTTCGACCTCAACTTTGTACATTATGTGCTACTTGATTCTGATTGGCTCTACCTCTACCTCAAGAACTATCTGTTGATGATTTACTAGTGCTGGCCTCTGTGAAAAAAACATCTTCACCAACTTTCTTCTTCTTCCCAAAGGTTTTACCATGTTGAGTCAACATTTCATAGAGTTCATCAAACTTTAGTTTCTCTAATTTCCGAGTTAATTGTAGAGTCTCCAAAAAATGCGTGTAGGAAGAAGGAAGTCCAACAATTACAATTGTGACCATAAAGCTATCATCAATTGCTAGAAAACCAACATTAATGGTTTCCTGCCTAATATTCTTAAGTCTTGAGATATCTTCAAGTACATCACCTCCTCCAGTCAATTTTTGTTGTAACAATCTTAATTGTAGATCAACTTTCTTTGATTCAGGCTGAGTATCAAAGTGGTCTTTAAAAGTTTTTAAACCAGACCATGCATCTGTAGCATTTTCTATATTGACATACATTTCCTCATTCACAAAATATTTAATAAGAGCTAAGGCTTTTGCATTCTTAACTTCCCATTTTGCTAGTGCATTTGCATCTGTGAGTTTATTCGGCTTAATATCTCCATCACATATACCCTGCCATAATTCATTGTAAATGAGTTCTTTCGATGAGATGGTGCCATGTTTTATAAGATTTTGTGCCTTCAAGTTTGTTGGAATTAAAAAACAAATTAATCAACTTAGACATTGTAACGTTGAAGCTTCGCACCAAGAATCAGAACAAAAATTTCAAGATGGTCAACTCAACATGCAAGACACCATGCAAAAAACATGATCTATCGGGGCTTGGCCTTGACCCTCGTATAGTCGTTGAAGTAGGAGAATAATGACTGAGATTTGCACTTGGTTCTAGTCAATTTCTCAAAATTTACAAGGTAACTTTCAGAATTTGACTTTTACAATGATGCTCTTGCAAAACTTGGTAAAAAAAGTTCCCCCCAAAAGCAAAATTACTTTGAGTTACAATGTCACACTTATCCCACCAAATAAAAAAATTACAAAGAAAATCTTCTTATTACTCCAAAAATTTACAAATCACCTTATTACTCCACAAACAATAAATTCCCAAAATTCAAAAAACTAACCATATCTCTTCAAAATACAATATTACTTATCTCTACAAAAAAATTACAAAATTAAAAAAATTTCCTTATCTCTCTGCTTCTTCACTCTCATCATCAATTAAAAACTACCATGCTTCATTACAAACCATGAGAATTTTCACTCTTTTTTTTTTGTAATTTGTAAACTAATGCGTTGAAAATTTAATGAACCAACGAAAAAATAAATAAATGATGATCTCAGGGTGGAGTATTTGACCAGAAGTTCAAAGACTAATTTCTTTGCCACCACAAAGGAAATTGATGTCATGAATGCTTCGTTTCAGGCTACCATTTAAATTACTGGTTGCCATTTATACTTTCTCAGCCTTGTTTAATGGATCACTTTTTGCTAAAATGTAATGGACCACATCTCCTGTAATTTCATGTATAAATATGGTAGGAATTTGTTGCTTTTTCTTTTATGTACTGAATAATTTGAAATGTTTTGGAAAATTTTGCAAATAAAGCCAAAGTTTACCTTGCCAAAGAAGATAAAACATGTAAATATTTCACTTCTAGTTCCAAAAGATTCTATTCGTCATGGGTTCCGAGGACATTCTGCCAAAACTCCTTTGTCGATCTGACAATTTTGACTGTAGATTTTAAAAAACCACACCGCTTGTCAATTTGTGAGCTTGACAATGCATGAAAATGTTTTCTTCTTTTTATGTTTGATGCCAACAATGCAATATTTTTGCCCAATCATAGTGCTGAGATGAGTTTACCAACAACCATCGCTGAATTGGGAAGTGTTCTATAAAAAGATGTAGAGATTTCGAATTTGCAAAGGGACACAAAAGTTATTGAATCATGTTCTCCTCCTTGCAGTCGACGAACAGGTATATAAGCATTACCAGCAGATTTTTATGACCCAAGAATACTTAGATCTAATGATGTCGATGTACTATGGTTTCCGAATCCATTCCAATTGTTTGATGAAAACTCTGATTTTGAGATTGCCTAAGATCATTACATGGGTGATCCACATAATATATCTAGTGATGCCAATGGAGGTTTCAAGATCGCTCGATCCAGCAATAAAATTATTAAGATTTATGATAGCAAAACGAAAAAAAAACCCACAATTCACAATTACTCACGTGGCAGATTATGTTCAAACAAAAAACTTAAGAAACCAATGAGGAATAAATAATCATGTAGCATAAATTTTTACAATTGATTTTCAGATTTAAAAAAATTTAAAATCACTAAAATAATAAAATTTCTTTTCATTTGAACATAAAACTTGATAAATTCATACCAATCATTCGTTGATCAATTCAAGGGATTTTTCCAAAAAATCGTAGAGCTGGAATCTCCTTCTCACATCCATTGTAACATTACTGGACCTCTAATACCACAATAATGGCAGAAGTGTCCTCAGACACATAATTTTATTAATCAGAAAAAATAATTACATAATTTGTTTTTGCAAGAGTTTACACTTGAACATCCAAATACTCTTGCAATGAGCTATTTATAAGCTCCATGTCCTAACTACCTCTAATTATGGATCACTTATTAAACAACAAGTGTCCATTTACGATAAATGCTATTCAAACCAACTAGCTAACAGATCTCCTAAAATAGAGCCTAAGATATGACAGATTTGGAGTGTCATATCTAGTTACAACAATATACTAACTCTAAATAATTAAACATTCCAGAATAATAATTATTAATTTAATATCTTAAATTAGTAATTATTTTATTCTAATTTTATGACCTATGATAAGATAGTATTTTTGGATCATCTAACAATCTCTTGTTAACATCTCTCTACTTCCTCTCCATCCTCCATATTATTGTAGATAAAATGACCAAGTTGGTTGTTGATTTTAAACTCTATTTTCTTCCTGGTTGATAGAAAATTAAGATCATCTGAATCTATGATCTTCATGATATATTCTAGTGCAAATATCCTCTTGGAGAGATATTTGGGCACCTTATATGGAGTGAGTTGACATCCATATACCCTAATTTCAGTGTGGTTCTAGAATAAATACTAGTCTCCTATTCTAATTTGTTTTAACAATTGTAAAACTTTCTTTATTTCATCACTGACTTGAATTGATTGCTACTACTTAGCATGTTAACCTCTGGGTGAAAAAATGAATCAATGAACTCCTTGTAGCTGAAAATAGTGGAATATTTTTGGATTAAGGATGTCCAAAAGATAAGATATCTAGGATGGCCCTTAGTGTCCAGTTTTTGGATGTTAACTGTAAAGCTTTATGACTGGAAGTATAGAAAAATATGGAATAATACTAAAGAGTATTTGAGTACTCTTTCATCTAGCAATATGATCAATTGATAATGGATTCTGTCTCCTAGGAATTAGGCAAAATTGAAAACTGTAGCTGGAGGCTTGCCAGGGAAAAAATAGAAAGGAAACCAAGTATAGGCTAATTTAGATGTTCATGAGTGGTATATCATAGAATACAGGATAGCATGGTTACAACATGTCTAGCCCTCTCAGAGAAAATCGTGGAAGAATATGGAGGCTTGCCTACAGGAACTTGGACCTTTTCTAAGAGGAAAGTCTGGAAATTTGGGATCTCTTGGGAAGGTCTAGATTTAAGTACAGATCAAGTAGGTTTTCAAAAGAAAATTAGGTTTCATTAGGATTTGGATGGTTATGAAACATTTCAATTATTGATCCTATAGTGATTGTTAATAAAATTTGTTGGTTAGGACAAACTATGGCTCTTTGACTTGGGATATAGCAGAGTTGGTATAGGTGGATGATTTCAGGGAACTGGTATACCCGTGGGAACATGTATTTGTGTAAATTTGACTCCCATAGCTGAATATCATCATTCTGGTTAACGCATTTGTCTTTGCTCGAGTAGTGGAGTTTTAACAGATTGCTAGTGGAGGCTGTATCTTTGATCTGGAAATATCTATCTGCCAATGGGAGGTGGCCAACATCTAGGTGAGGCTTTGGAAGGGTTTTTGCATCCAAAATGCTTTGGGAAGCCATATATTTGTTTAGTTTATTCAATTTATCACTATCTAGTTTAAAAGTATGCTTAGGACCTCTGAATAGTGTGAAAAGATTAACATGGTTTACAAAAAGGTTTTCTGGATGCACAGTGTCTTTCTTTAGGTTGGCAAGGCTTTTAATTGGTTTAATTGATTAACCTATTAAAATTTTTGTGAAAGGATTTAAGTACAGGCCTTCGAAACTTCCGTAATACCTGGAAAATGAAGCTTTGGTATGCAGAAGGGTTCTGTGGGAGCAGCAAAGGCTTTCTGAGGCTTCAATGGTCTTTATGGTGCTTCAAACCGGAGTCAGTGGTGGCTTCTAGTAGTAGAGTTTGAATTGTGATGGGAAAATGGCTCAAAGTAGTTCAAGAGATCTTCTAGCACTTTGGAATAGGTCGGAAGAGGCTCATTGCAATAGAAAAGTAGTGGAAAGATTGGAAAGGGCGACTTTTTGGTTTTAACCAACAATGGTTAGTCTTTGGGCGCAGGGTTAAGTTTGAATAGCAGGCAGCTTCATTTGATGCGAGGAGGCAGTATTATGTTTTATCGCACCGCTTTTGAGTGGTAGGGTGGTATTTTTTTAGATGAAGTGATATAATGTGGGGCTACCATGTAGCAAGAATACGATCAGGGAAAACTTCTAATCTCTCGTGTTTTTGGGATATAAAAGATCAGAGTTTGAAGCACGCGATATGGAATTTGGGCCATTGGATATGGAGGTGGGTGATCAGAGGGTCATCGCATGGCGGAGTTGTGAGGGATGAGTCTGGGGTTTGATTGGTAGTTCCCAGGGATAAGTGATGCGGTGGGTATTAAATTTATACAAAGGTTTTGTGAGGGTCAGGGAGTTATAAAGTGGGGGGCTTGAATTTAATTAAAATAAATCTTCAATTAAACTTTATCAAGTAGATTTAGTAAAGGGGAAGAGGATTTTGAAATGAATAAGGGTTTTTAGGACTGGAAAAATATAAGGGAATCAAATATAATGAAGGAGTAATAAAGGGAAATTAATAAATTAGACATGTAACAGGTTTAGTGAAATGAGGGGAAATTAGTGAATGAGCTTTAGTATTCAGGCCTAAAATTGTATAGCACTTTTAGGGTAAATACCCAAAGTAATATACAACTTTTGTGAATGTCCTCGTTCTTTGAAAATTCCTCCTGCACATGAAACATAATATTAATCATGATGAAGGTGCATTCGATCTAGCAACCTTATGCATACCAAAACCTCCTTTACCTACCCTTTATTTACCCGAGCATTTTTTCTTCATTTATTGGGTGCATTTGAGCTTGTTGGACCTTTATTTCTTTTCTTTTGTAAGCAAACTATAATTCTAACCTTATGACTTTCCAATGGGTCAGATTAAGCTGTTGAGCTCATTATTATTCTCTACCTAACTATTGATCTACCGAGATTAAATAGTTTGGATAGATCTTTATTCTCTATCTATCAGCATGAAATTTAAAACATGAATGAATCAAGATTAAACATTTTGACCATCATGGATTGTGGAATTTTTGACAAGTTTCACACAATCTTATTTTGCAAAGAAAAGTAAAAAGTAGTGGCATTTGAATTTGCATCACTTTCAGAATTTATTTTTTATCTCTTTTTGGTGGGGTTCATATTTTATTTCCTTTTTGTATCCTTTTGTTTTAGTGCTTTGATTTTTCTTTTAGGACTTACCCTCTTTACATATTTTTTTTTTTAATATGGGCAAACATTTTGCAGAGAGAAAAAGTATGTACAACATTACAAGACTAATCATGGCCAATTCAAAATTATGAATCCTATTATTATAGGACCCTAACAGTAGCTCCACATGGGGATGGAATTTCCTGGTGAAATGTCAAGAAATTTAGGATCAGTAGCCTTTGAAACTTTGACTGTGATTTCCATTATAACTATTTCTTTTTGATCTGCTTTATTCATATATATGATGCTACACCTTTCAAAGCTTAGGGCCTTCTCTTCAGGCTTTAACCTCAAAAGGTAATATCCAATCAAATCTAGACATTGTAATGTTATGTACAGTGAGTAAATTAAACAAATGAACTAATGTTAATCTAGGAAAAGGTAATGCTTCAACATTCTACCATTCACTGGTCCACCTAGAGATCTATTCCATCTAACTACTTCAAGAAAAATGCTCTGTTACCCCTGTAACCATAAATGATGTAAGGGCCTTGCCATAGGAAATCAAATTTACCATGTTTACCCTTTTCTTCTCTTCTAGAATCCCATTTGAGTACTTTGTCACCTATGTAAAAATCATAAACTTTGGTTTTCTTATCAAAAATATTTTTGATTTTATCTTGGATCACTTGGGATCTGTCATCGACTTCTTCCCTGATTCGCTACAGATGTATTGTCTAATTTATCCTCCTTTGGATATCATTGAATTCTACCTGCAGTTCTTGTATCATATTCATTACTAGCACTCCTAAAGATGATGAAAAAAAACATCCATGCCATATACTAGTTGATAAGGAGATGTACCAATGGAATTTTTTGTAGTTATTTTGTCTGCCGATAAGGCATTAACCAACTTTTTGTTCTAGGTCTTCCTATTTTGTTCTAACAGCTTCTTGATGATATTAACCAGCATTCTGTGCGAGGATTCTATAAGTCCGTTATCTTGAGGGTAATAGGTTGTGAAATGGCCAAGGGTAGTGTGGTCTCAGTTACAAAAGTCTACCATTTTCTTGGATTTGAAAGAAGCAACATTGTCAGTGATGAGATTTTGTGGGCATCCAGATCTACAAAGGATGTTGTTTTCAAGGAATGAAATGATGACAGAATTTTTGGCTTGTCTAGAAGGGATGGCTTCTATCCATTTACTAAAGTAATGAGTGGTTGTCAACATCCATTTATGTTCGGTTGAGGAGGATGGGTGAATTTCAACAATGAAGTCTAGACCCCATTATTGAAAAGGCATTTCTGTGGAGATGGGTTTGAGGGGTAAAGGCAATAGTTTTTTCTTTCCTTCAAATATCTAGCATTTGTGACAGGAGATCACATATTTTATAGCATCTGCAAAAAGGGTGGACCATTAAAAACCTGCCCTTAAAATCTTATCAGTAGTTGTTTTCCAGTATAGGTTTCCCCCACAATCCCCCAGATGAAATTCCTACATGACATTGTCAGCTTCATCTTTTAATAAACAATTTAACAAAATGTCACCATTATCTTTCCAAAATAAAACATTGTCTAAGATACAATATTTCATTGATTTCATCTTTAGGAATCTACTTTTGGTCCTAGATAAACTAGGAGGAGCTTGTAAGTTGAGTAAAATGAAAATAATGTCTGCATACAATGGTCAATGTATGAAAGCTTCGCTGATTTGTGGAGTCACCATCTCTTCCTGATCATCTATAGTAGAAATGGAATTTATGTCTAAGGCTCAACAGTTCAATTCAGCCATGTGTTTGGCTAAACCTTGGCCTTTAATCAACCTTGTATGCTTGATCTAAATGTCATATTATAATATGGTGGCATTCCATTTGCCTCTTTTCCCATCCGACCAATTGTGAGTTAGAATTCCCTTTACAACTGAGTTTGGAACATATGCTATTATGTGAGAGTATAGAACATATACTCTGAAATCCTTTATGGCTTTTACTAAAGAAAGAACTTAATTTTCCATTATATTATACTTTAGTGTAGCATCTATCAAGGCTTTACTAAATAAGGCGATGGTTTGTCCATAACCCTCATCATTCTTTTCCAAGAAGACTATTACAATAGTGTGTTCTGAAGCAAATGAAAAAACTATGAAGTCTTTGTTGAAATTAGGCCTTATGTGGACAGCTGTTTTAGTAAGGGCTTCTTCGATTGCCTCAAAAGACTGCTTAGCCTCTACTGTCCACTTAAGTGTTGAATCCTTTTTTAACGTGTTATTCAAATATCTAATTAGTTTTGATAATTTAGAAATGAATATTCTAAGAAAAATTATTTTACCCAAGAATGATTGCAATTCTTTAACGTTCCTAGGATGACTGATGTTTAGGATTGCTTATATTCTAGCTAGATCAATTCTAATGCCCTCTTTTGAAATTATGTGTTCTAAGAGATTACCTTCTTCTAGTCCAAAGAGTGTCTATTTAAGATTTAAGGATATGCCAAATTTTCTGCATTTTATGAATACTCTTCTTAGGTAATCTAGATGTTCATTATCTGATTTGGAAAAAATTGTGATATCATCTTGGTAAACAACTACAAATTCATGGATTTGTTTTGCAAAAGCTATGTCCCTTTCTCTTCGGAATGTTGCTTCAGCATTCATCAATCCAAATGGCATCTTCCAATACATGAAAGTTCCACAGGGAGTGGTGAATGTAGTCTTTGCTTGATCTTCGGGTTGGATTAGGATTTGCTTGTACCTAGAGAGTCCATCAAGTAATGAAATTCTGGATGACACTACTACGCTCTAAAGAATGTGGTCCATTTTAGGGAGGGGATAGTTATCCTTAAGTGATACTTTGTTCAACTTTCGGAAATCAACACTGAGTCTAATTTCTCTTGTTTTCTTTCAAGTGGTGACTAAATTAAAGACCCAATCTAAATATCTAATTGGTGCTATGATTTGTGCCTAATACATTCTTTTTACTTATTTTTCTATCAATGGCATAAGAACTTGATTAATCCTCCTAAGCTTTTGTTTAAAGGGTTTCTGATCTTCTTTGATGGGTATTTTACGTTTAATAATTCTAGTGTAATATGATTTGAGGTCTTCATAACTCCATGAAAAGACAACTTGAAATTGTTTAAATAGGCTTATGTATTTCAACTTTTTAGCTAGAGGTAATGCTTTGGATAATTTAATAATCGTAGGTTTTTCTTATGTTCTTATACTACATTCTTTTATCTAATCTTAAAGGCTCCATTTTTTATTTCCTAGCTACATCATTTGAATCAAGCAAATCTTCTAATGGGGCTAATCACTTAGGAAAAGAGTTATTTTTAAGGTTTAAATTCTCAAAATCATCTTTGACTATTTCTTCTATTTCTACCTTTTCTAAGTTATCTATTTATACATTAGTGCATTTAGTGGGCTTATTTACATATACAACATTCATATCTATCTCATGATTTATGATATCATTTCTCATACAATGAGTATGTATGTTACACTTTTGGAACTCTCCTTGAGCATTCATAAAATCATAGATTTGAGAATCTTGCAAAAAATTCTGCAAATATTTCATATTATCGGGTATAACAAGCCTGTCTTACCTCTGCAGTGTACTGGTGATTGGGCTGAAAAGGTAATATGCAGGTGCTAGCAAAAGAAGCCAAACTGCGAGCTTGCATGTTTTATTTCCTAGGAATAATAGCAAAATCAATTTCAAGAAGTTCTTTAATCAAATCTAGAACAATTTCTCTATATTGGCTCAGTCTGGGATTATTCACAGAATGCTCTCCTTTAATTTGTTTTATGATCAATTCCAAGTCTCCCATGGTAGAAACTCTCTTGGCTCCAATGTTTCTTACAATTTGCAATCCTAAGATTAAAGCTTCATACTTTGTCATGTTGTTAGTGAATTTTAAGTTTAATCTGAAGTCGTGACCTTCAGAATGATTATTTTCCATGTTATGAATCCAAACTCCTGCACCTGCTCCTAATCTGTTGACCAAACCACTAGAATCTAGGTGCCAGCTAGATTCATGAAATATATTATCACTGCCATGTTCTTTATGTTTTTCTTCTGAAGTTGTGATTTCACCTTTGCCATTGTCTGAATTATACAAGATAAATGAATCCAAATCAGAAAGCATGGAATAAATAGGGTAATTATGTGGTCTTTCTGAACTACTTTCCATATATTTCATCAAGCTTTCTCTGTAAAGCTTTCTTTGCTACCCAAATATAGAAATGGTATCATATGACATGTCTAATTGTAGAGACCCTTGTAATTTTGCTCCCCATGAGCTAGATAACAACATAGCATATTTAGGTGCAATATCATCAACAACTACTATGTCCATACCAATACTTTTTGCTGGGCATTGAACAAGAGTTACACACAGATCTTTTATAAAGTCTAGGCATTTGACTTGACTAGAATCAAAGGAAAACAAGTCCTTGTAGGGTCTAGTGATGTCTAAGTTTAATATTTCCATGTCTGCTTTAAGCATTAAGTTATGAGATGCTCCTAAATCTAGCATAACATTATGCAATATTTTATCATGAACATTTAAGCTAATGTAGAATGGAGGAATACCCCCTTGTTCATGTTTTCAATTAACTCTAGACTAAATAATAACTCACGTTGATCATCATTAAAGTTTACAACATCTTAGCCTTCACCTATGTCAAGTTTTTCAGTAATTTGTGCTTCGTATGATTCATTTTTCACCAGCTCCGTTAAATGGAATGGTATTTTCAATTTGGCTATCACAATTTCGATATTGAATGGCATTTGAGTTTTTCCTAGTTGAATGATTTCATTTTTAGCAATTTTGGTTTGTGTGTTTTTGTATTCTATACCAACACTTGGTAATTCAATTTGTGTATGAACAGTTTTTATTTCAATTTTATTGTTTGGAATAGTTTGAGTAATAGTTGAACTTTGAGTTTCATTTGAAGTTATGTCTACAATTTTTAGGCTGGAAGCCTCCTGAGTTCCTCTAGGTAGAATTTTAGAACTTTGGTCAGAGGAGCTTCTGCTATTTTCTTAGTTTGGGTTTGGACTGATTTCTTAGTAGGGACTTCTATGTTCATTTTGCTTCTAAGGCTATATTGTTTGTGGACTTCATGGGTAGCAGATTCATAGACTTGTTTGTAGCCAAAGGACTCTCCAAATTCCAATTGTAATTGCTATAACATGTGCAATTCCTATTCTTGCTGAGTAAGAAAAATGGAATCCTCATTGTTTACTCCCATCAAGTTTATGTGAGTGTCGTGGTCCTCTTTAAGCTGTTGTGAAGCTTCACCATAATTTACATAGAAAGGTGGACTAATTTGTTGATCAGGTGAACCTTATTTTGATTTTCCAGTATTAGGATTTTTCCTAAAGTTAAGGTTTTTGATTTGAGGTCCTCGTTGATTTTCCCACTGAGGTTTTCTTTCCATATTCTCTATTCTATCCATTAACTTTTCTAAACTTCTAGCCAAAGTATAAATCTTAACATCTAAAGTGGATGGTTCTTCCATAATGGTAACTCTCCTATGGTTCCTCATTCTAGCTCTTTTAGCGAACAAGTTAGCTTCTACACTAACTGCATCACTCTACATATGTTCTAAAGTTGGAGGGTTTCATTCTCTCAATTGGTAAGACATATCAGTGTCAAAACAATCAGGAAATTTAACTAGTGCCAAGTCTGACAGAGGTTTGATATTTGCAGGGATTGCATTATAAATATTATTAAACCTAGTACAATAGTCGTGAACAGATTCATTAGGAGCTCTTCTAATGTTCTCATATCCAGAAAATATTTGTAAATGATTTCTCTTTCTCTCCCATCTATTGATAAACAATCTATGGAAAACAGTTAAATCAATAATATGACCAACAGGTAGAGATTTAAACCATTTCTTGACATCTTCTGCTAGTGTTTGTGGAAATAATCTCATATGTACATCTTCTTCATCAGGTTCATGTAATTCAAGGTAATCATTCATTTTATTTACATGTTTTTGTGCAGTCTATTGACCAGTACCATCAAACTGAAAGATTTTACTATGGTAGTCTTGGGACATGGAATGTACTTGAGCTGGTAATGTTAAAGGATCATATTTGGTAGCCATGGCTAAGAATGTAGCTTGGTTAGGAGTTAAAGTTGTAGTTCTTGAAGATGAACTTGAAGGGCTTACAGATGAGCTTGAAGTGCTAGAAAATGTAGAAGAAGTGCTAGAAGATGAACTTGAAGTATTTGGGTATGGAAATAAAACTCTTGGCTGAAGAGAGCTTGGGGGTGAATGATTCTATGGAATGAAGTGTAGCAGGAAATAATAGATTAGGTGGTAGTAAATAAATTTGAATTTACAGACTCTGAAGGAATGGTAGAAAGCTTAGGAGTAGCAGCAATTAGGGTAGCTAATTCAACTGACTGTTGAAAATAGGCTTCATCTATGTGTCTTATCAAATTTTAGGTTAAAGCATCAGGTTTGCCAAAAGTCTCTAGAACATGTAGATCTAAATCAAGATGTATAGTATTGTTCTTTGATTCAATAAATTGAATAAAAGTAGGGTCTATTACAGTATTATAGACTGAAGATTCAGATTTGGTATGAAACAATGAATGCAAAAATGATAAATCAAATTGAAGATCCTTTAAGTTTGATAACTCCTTAGGAAGTGAATTTTCTTTTATATGTTCACTAACGCTTTCTTGAATTTCTATTTTATTGTTTCTTCTTAATATTTTGTCTGGATTATCAACAATTATAACAGGGTTTGGATCTGGATGTGCCCTGGTAAAGTATGTTCTTTTGGAACTTAGAATTTTAATTATTTAATTTTTTAATGAAATTTTGACAACCCTAAAATGGCCTTAAGGTGAAAAGATGAAATTGAGGATTTCCTTTAAGTTTTATCAAATTGAGGACTGAGTCCCCCGTATGGTCGCCGCTATTCTATCACTCTAAAATCTCCATGGGGTTGTCATGTTGTGTTTAAAGAAATAATAAAGGTAACCACAAACATACTTTTGAGATTAGGATCTAGCCTTCCTAATGCTCAGAGAGGTCTCTCTCTTAATAATTTAACTTTGTTGAATTAATTGATTTTAGACTAGTTATTTAAGCTTGATTGGTTCTGATTTGATTTGGTGGTCGAATCACTAGTTTTGATGGATAGATAAATGTCTTTTCACCATTGGGCTATGGAGTCCAAATGTTGAAAAAACAGGACTGAATGAAGTTCTAAAGGAAGTGTCCATAGGGCAAGGTAGCTGAGCAAATTCAGATCTTTTAGGATGAAGGGTGAAGTGGTTTTCAATCGAGATCAAGGAGAATTTAAGGATTCCTCAAACTGGATAATGAGGGAAATGAAAGAGGTCAACTGAAACTAAGGAGCAATGAAGAATTCCCTACTCTAGATATTAGAAGAGAACATCAAAATGAATAATAGTTCAGAACATAGTGTAATTAAACATATTCTGCAATAATATTCCTATTATAACATTTAAATTTGGAAAACATGCAATTTTATGAAATACTTAAGTAAATAAAAATTTGAGTGATTGAAAGATACTTCACTGAAGTTTCCCAACACATGAATCCTATAATGCAATGGCTTTATTACTTGTCCAGTCTATTGCCTTAAAAATGTTACAATAAATCCTTAGGTTTCAGATTAGTACAACCATAGAAAGGTTCAATAATCCACACTCTATACTTCGACTTGTGAAGTATTTATACAAAAACTATTACAAAATATCTCAAAACTGATCTAGGAATTATTCAAGGAAAATTAAATATGTTCATGCAAGAAGATAGAGACAACTATCTAACTAATGCAAGTTGTCCCTATTTATTTGGCTTTGTCGTTTGTTGTTTTGGTTGTCCGTTTACTCTGCCTTTGACTTTTAATCTCTATCTTCCATCTGATATTCTTTGACTTAGCTAATCTGTTACTCTTTACCATTTTACCTTGACTACTCGTGACTGTTCTGTTTTCACTGTTTTACATTTCATTTCTACAATAAATCATTTAAATTTTTCCAAGTTTGTGCATCTAGTAGTTTGATCTTTACCATTCTTATGAAGATTTCATCAGCCCCTATGTATTTGGAAAATGTATGTTTGTTGAGAAAGAGATATTTTACCTCCGCCCCTATTCCTTTGCCACTTCTCTAGTTTTCTTATCATAGTCCTCATGCCTCATCAACCTGTCATTAAAGACCAAAGGATTTGGCATGCCTTTCTATCTCAAAATATCAAATTTCACCATAAATTTGGTTATTGACAGCTCCATGTTTTGACACGTATCTTCAAGTTGTACTGTCAAGTTCCTCTTGGTGATTACTTTTTTCACTTCTAGAATTGTTTCAGTCCTATCACTTACATCAATCTCTTCCAATTCCTGTTTGTTCTTGGAATTAAGAAACTTGATGATTTCATTGGCCTACTTTGGCTTGTTACCAAGTTCTTCTTTAACTTTTTGGATAGCGTTAGTTTCTTCTTTGATTAAATCCTTATGCTCAAATATGACTTGGATGGATGGCCAAATATCATTAACAGAGTTAATGATATTGGCCAACAACTGCTTCTTTTCTTAGTCAAATGGTTCTTTCAATTTCAACTCTTTCTTTAACTTCTATATTCTCTCGGTCAACCTATTTGACTTCTTTGTTTCATCCTTATGCATGATTTGAACTAGCTTCTTTTCATCCTCTAGAATTTTTATTTTCTCTTTAAGTCTATTTATTTCATTTGTTTGGATGGACATAACTTGCATAGCTTTGACTAATTTACCTGATTCATCACTAGGATGAGCTGTTGTTGTCATTGAATTTGTTGTTGATGTGGTGGCTGATGTAGATGTAAGTGTTGTAGCTATTGGAACTGTTGTGGCTACTAAAGCTACTAGAATAGAAGGAACTAGTTTAGTAACTGTGGGAATAGTACTGGCAATCACTGCTTCCATTTTGGAGTTTTTGTCTTGTACTAACTTATCCATCTCATTTTCCATTTATGTTAATTGAGTATTTAACTGAAGAATGAGGTTCATCATATCATCTATTTGGTTTTGATTGTCTAGAAGTTCCTTGCTATGTGGATGTTGAGTAGGAGGCAACTTAAGTTGTTTCTTCAATGCAGCAATGTCTGCATTCTTTTTCTTAATGATTTCTTCTACACCTTTGACATTCTTTGGATCATATCCCATTTCAATGAAGAAATCTTCAAACGATTTAATTCTCTTATCTTTAGACTGTGAGGATGCTTTTTCTAGTTGCAACTGTGCTTTTACATTTTGCAATGAATTGTGAAGCTTTTAGGCACTCATAGCTTTATCAGTCATAGTTGAGTACAACATTTCTCTTGCTTATTTATGAAATTATATTTGGTCTAGAGGATGAACATCTTTGGTAGAAATCTCATAATCCATCTTTCTGTAATCTGCTGCTGACTTAGGATGTTGTGCTGTGGGCTGCAAAAAGGTAATTTGCATATTTCCTGTCTTCTAATCAATTGCAAAAAGAAATCTGTTTGGGTCGTGAGGAGTCTTCTTGAAGTATTGTCAATATATTTCAGCTTTTATTTCTTCATTCTTGGCCTTAATGTCCTTGTATATCTCTTTCATGTCTGTTTCCCTGTTCATTGGTTCACTTGATGAAGAAACTTCAACACTATGCTTCTTCTGGATGATCTTAGCACTGGAAGTTGGAGGCTGATGAGTTTCCTTTGAAAATAGTAGGGGTGCATTTTCTTTAATCAAATTGTTTGTATCAATGATCTCAATTGTATCAATTTCTTCTTTCTCATCTATTGGATTCAACTTTGTTCTCTTTATATACATAATTTCAAATTTGTTATCTGTTGTCTCTTTGCTTAAACAAGAACCTTCTTCTCTAGTCCTTTTTACATTTCTGTCCTATAGGGCTTGAGTATGTAGAATGAAACTAGTATCTATCTGCTCCTCCATATCCAATAAGGTGTTTTCCAACCACTCTGACTCGTTGGCATATCTTTCAATCTCTAGCCTAGACTCATGCATAAAAGCACTAAATTTAAATTTGAGTCTCAGTTTGTTTATGACACGCAAAGGGTCATACTACCATTTAAAACTATCATTGAACTTCATCTCTTGTAAACATATCTTTGCTTCCTCTCTAGCCTCCCTATTATTGCAAATAAAAGGACCAAGCTAGTTCTTGAATTTAAACTTTATTTTCTTCCTGGCTGATAGAAAATTAAAATAATTTGAATTTATGATCTGCCTGATATATTCAAGTGTAAATATCCTCATGGGGAGATATTTGGGCACCTTATATGGAGTGAGTTGACATCCATATAACCTAATTTCAGTGTGGTTATGGTATAAATACCCGTCTCCTGTTTTTATTTGTTTTGACAACTGTAAAACTTTCTTCACTTCATCACCGACCCTAGGTTGATTGCTACTGCTTAGCGTGTTAACCATTGGGTGAACAAATGAATCAATAAACTCATTGTAGCTGAAAATAGTGGAATATTTTTGGATCAAGGGTGTCCAAAAGATAACAAATCTAGGATGGCCCTTAGTGTACAGTTTTTGGATGTTAATTGTAAACCTTTCTTAAAGGAAAGTATAGAAATATATGGAATAATATTGAAGAGTATTTGAATACTCTTTCATCTATAAATTTGATTAATTGATCATGGATTCTTTCTGCTAGGAATTGGGAAAGATTGAAACTTGTAGCTGGAGGCTTGCCCAGGCAAACAATAGAAAGGAAACCAAGTATAGGCTCATCTACAATTTCACCAATGGTATATCCTAGAATACAGGACAACATGGTTACAATTTTTCTGACCCTCTCAGATAAAATGGTGGAAGAATATGGTGGGTTTCCTATAGGAATTTGTACCTTTTCTAGGAGGAATGTCTGCAAAATTTGGGATCTCTTAGGAGGGTCCAGCTTTAAGTACAGACCAAGTAGGTTTTCAATAGAAAATGGGGTTTCATTAGGCTTTGGCTAGATATACAACATTTCATTTCTTGATCCTACAGTGATAGTGAACAAAATTTGCTGGTTAGGAGAGACTATGGCTCTTTGACTTTGGATATAGAAGAGTTGGCATAGGTGGATGATTTCAGGGAACTCGTATAACTATGGGAACAAGTACTTGGGTAAATTTTACTCCCATAGTTGAATATCCTCATTGTGGTTAAGGAATTTGTCTTTCCTCCAGCAATGGAGCTTTAACAGATTGCTAGGGGAGGTTGCATCCTTGATATGGAAATCTCTATCAGCCAGTGGGAGGTGGCCAACATATAGTTGAGGAGTTTGTGGGGCTTTTGCATCTAGAATGCTTTGGGAAGCCATAGATTTGTTTAGTTTATTCAATTTATCACTATCTGGTTTAAAGAGTAGGCTTAGGACCTCTGAATAGTGTGAAAAGATGAACACAGTTTGCAGAATTTTTTTTTGGATTCACAATGGCTTTCTTTAGGTTGACAAAGCTTTTAATTGGTTTAGTTTATTAACCTATTAAAATTTTTGTGCAAAGCTTTAAGTACATGCCTTCAGCACTTCCGAAATACCTAGAAAATGAAGCTTTGATATCCATAAGGGTTCTGTGGGAGCAGCGGAGGCTTTTTGAGGCTTTAATAGTCTTTATGTTGCTTCAAATCGAAGTTTACAACGCCTTCCAATAGTAGAGTTTTAATTGTGGTTGTAAAACGGCTCAAAATAGTTCAGGATATCTTCTGGTGCTTTGGAATAGGTTGGCAAAGGTTCGTTTCAATAGAATAACATTGAAAAGATTGGAAAGGGCGGTTTTTTCTTTTTAATCAACAGTGGTTAATCTTTGGGCATGGGGTGAAGTTTGAATAGCGGGTGGTTTCATTTGACGCGAGGAGGTGGTATTATGGTTTATCCCACTGCTTCTGAGTGGTACCGTTGTATTTTTTTAGAGGATGTGATATAATGTGGGGATACCATGTAGAAAAAAGGTAAGCAGGGAAAACCGTTAGTCTCGCATGCTTTTTGATGTTAAAGGTCGGACTTCAGAGCATGCAATAAGGGATACAGGCTGTTGGTTCAAAAGGTGTGTGATCGGAGGGTTATCGCATGGTGGAGTGGTGAGGGATGAGTCAGGGATTTGATTAGTGGGGCCCGGGGATAAGTGATGCGACGAGTATTAAATTTATACAAAGGTTTTGTGAGGGTAGGGAAGTTATGAAGTGGGGGGATTGAATTTAATTTAAATAAGCCTTCAATTAAACTTTAACAAGCAAATTTAGTAAAGGGGAAGAGGATTTTGAAAGGAATAAGTGCATTTAGAAGGGGAAAAATACAAGGGGATGAAGAGTAGTGAAGGGGTAATAAAAGGAAATTAATAAATTAGACATGTAATGGGTTTAGCTAAATAAGGAGAAATTATATAGCACTTTTCGGGTAAATACCGAAAGTAATATACGATTTTTTTGAATGTCCTCTTTCTTTGACAGTTCCTCCTGCATATGAAACACATGATTAAGCATGATGATTCGGGTCTTGGGAGGAGGCCCACAAGATCTAAAAGATTGGAATATGAATCTTTGGAGGAGAGACCCGCAAGATCTGAAAACTTGAAATGGATCTTGGGGTGAGAGACCCCCAAGATCTGAAACTTGAATTTCCAGAAGAAAAATAAGAGAATGCCCAATAAACAAAACCACAAAGAAATGTTTTATTAAACCCATTGATCTAGATCTAAATAGAGATAACAACAGATATGCAACAGAAATAATACTTCATTTCATTACTGTAAAATACTAAAATATGCTTACAAAGAGAAATGGAAATAACCTAGCTAGGGCAATGGTAGCTTATCTCTGAGAAGAGATGTGGCAGCTACATGCCATTTAACTGTAAAGGCTACATTGTGGCGGACAATCTGTCCTTTTACAAAATGTGACCTGTTACTTATAGTATTTTTCAGTTACAATACCACGGGTCAATTCCATGGGTGAATGAATACCATGGGTGGATTTTACAATACCACAGGCAGATGCTATTTACAATACCATGGGTAAATTTCACGGGTCGATGAATAATATGAGTGGATGAGTACCATCGGTTTATCCATTTTCCATTCGGATCATTCCTCCCTCCTTAAGAATTAATGGTCCCCATTGCGTAAAGTTCCCTCCTACGAAGCCTTTGTTGAATATGAAGAGCTACTGAAGATAAGGGTTTTATGTGGTTAACCCATAACCATGATAAACAAAGATCTGAGGATAGAGATACCCTATAATGCTTGTGACCAACTGTGATACTAACAGTGTGTGGCCTAGAAAATGAACTTCAATGACAAAGATTTTATGCGGTTGACCCATAACCGTGATCTTGGCTGTTGATGAAGTAGCATGTGGCTACATATCCTGGGCTGGGAGGGAACGTATCTAAATAACCAAAGCCAAATGCTGCTATGTTGAAACTGATGAATGTGAAGCAGGCGCCTACTAAAGTGGGGTGGGAGGGCACGTCTCCAATGGGAACCCACTCCGAATGCTGCTCCAGAATTAAAATGGACATAACTCAGCCAATATAACTTAGAATATTTATTATAACCTGTTTTTCGAAGGATGATTTTGCATCTTCCCATGAGTTGGAAATCCTTATCTGGACACTTTGAGATCTCATATTTGCGCTGCAACAGTTCCGCCGTCAAAAACATTCTGATAAAATAGCAGATTTTAAATCAGTGATATCTCCCACATCCGAACTCCGATTTCACCCTTTTTTTTTTAAATTGGGTGAGTCTTGAGAGGAATCTAGATCCCATATTTCTTTTTGTAAATTTTTTACCAAATGTTTCAGATCTGATCTGCAAAGTCACCGCCCAAAAAAATTCTTACAAAAAAATGAAAAAAGAAAAATTCTTCCTGCTTGACCCAAGAAAGTGCTCCGTGGAGGTTGTAGCACATGCTTGAAGTTTGTTGAATATTGCTGCAAAATTTGAAATTGAAATATGCATGAAACCCTCATTCCCATGGAATCATAACCTACTCTGATACCACTCATCTGGATCTTTGGAGGAGGCCCCCAAGATCTAAAAGATTGGAATATGAATCTTGGGAGGAGAGACCCCCAAGATTTGAAAACTTGAATTGCCAGAAGAAAAATAGGAGAATGCCCAATAAAAAAAACCACAAAGAAACTTTTTATTACACCCACTGATCTCGATTTAAACATAGATAACCATAGATATGTAGAGGAAATAATACTTCATTTCATTACTGTAAAATACTGAAATATGCTTACAAATAGAAATGGAAATAACCCAGCTAGGGCAATGGTAGCTTATCTCTGAGAAGAGATGTGGCGGCTACATGCCTTTTAACTGTAAAGGCTACAATGTGGCGGGCAATCTGTCCTTTTACAAAAAGTGACTTGTTACTTATGGTATTTCTCAGTTACAATACCATGGGTCAATTCCATCGGTGAATGAATACCATGGGTGGATTTTACAATACTACAGGCGGATTCCATTTACAATACCATGGGTAAATTACATGGGTCGATGAATAATATTGGTGGATGAGTACCATGGGTTGATGCCATTTTCCATTCAGATCACATGATGAAGGTGTATTTGTGCTAGCAACCTTATGCATTCCAAAACTTCTTTTACCTACCCTTTATTTACCCTATTATTTTTTCTTCATTTATTGGGTTCATTTGAGCTTGCTGACCCTTTAATTCCTTTCTTTTGTAAGAAAACTATCTAATTCTAAGCTTATGAATTTCCAATGGCTCAGATTAAATTGTTGAGCTCATTATTATTCTTTACCTAACTACTGATCTGCCAAGATTAAATAGTTTGAATAGATTTTTATCCTGTATCTATCAGCGTAAAATTTAAAACATGAATGAATCAAGATTAAGCTTTTTGACCATCATGGATTGTGCCATTTTTTACAAGTTTCACACAATCTTATTTTGCAAACCAAAGTAAAATGTAGTGGCTTTTGAATTTGCATCACTTTCAGAATTTATTTTTTATCTCTTTTTGGTGGGGTTCATATTTTATTTTATTTTTTCATCCTTTTCTTTTAGTTCTTTGATTTTTCTTTTAGGACTTGCCCTCTTTACATTTTTTATTTTTAATATGGGAAAACATTTGGCAGAAAGAAAAAGTATGTACAATATTACAAGACTAGTCATAGTCAATTCAAAATTATGAATCCTATTATTATAGGACCCTAACAATAGTAATTTGTAGTTTAGTAGTTACTATAGTCCTTTCTCACTCATATGGCATGGTTGCTAATGTTATAAATGGGTGTATTCAATTACCTTCTCGAATCTTATTGTTGTTTCATTGATCTATGTACTTCCATTTAGTTTGAAAAGGTTTCCTATATTTGTAGCCTTTATAACAATTAAGCCACCCTTAGACACATTCAATGCTCCACCTTAACCTATAAGATTATGAATTTAAAAATTCAAATTTCCCGAAGAAATTTAATTGTTAGTTAATTCACACACATGCCTAACATTATTCAATGTCCTTATTATACCATCAAATATTTTAATTCTCACACTTCAAAATTCGATTCTAAGAAGAAATATTATTTCTCATGAAAACAATTCCACTATTAAGAGATTCAGCTGAATGAAATAAAATTATTTGTGGAAACATGTCATAAGAGGCACCATAATCTAACAACCATTCTTCATAGCATTAAGGAATTTTACTAATAGAGAAAACTTCTTCAATTAAACTTTTATGTGATTAAGCTAGACTTGCCACCTTTTTAGAGTCTTCCTTGGATTGATGTCACTACAAAACAACCCTTCTTAATATGTATTGACTTTTCACAGTAGCAACATCTGAGTTTTCTCTTCTTTCATTTCTATTCTTATCTAAATGTACCTTTCCAATTTTCTCCTCTTTCTTTCTGACTAGCGTCTAGATGTTGGGTGTGGAGCTTGATTATCTTCTTTACTAGGAGGTATTGCCGCATTGGACCCCATTTTGTAATGTGGCAAAAATTCTGACCATTTATGTGTGCCGCTAGGGGGGTCCAAGGGGGGGGATGAAGATTATTTGGAACCTTGGGGACAGTGCCCCCGAAGCTAAAAATAGATGTAAAATTGCCTTGTAAAATGTTGTAATTTTGTAGTCAATTGAGGTCATTCATTAGGGAGAAATCTGATGGTAGAAATTATGTTTAATTTAGGGTTTTTCCCCTAGAAGGCAACCCCTCACTATATATGAGGGAAACATATTGGGTCTATGCAAATCTATATTCTGAGCGAGAAAGAGAGAAAAGATTGTGTGAGAATGAAGAGGGAATTACAATGAATCTGCTATAGGTTATATCTCTTGATTTTGCTGGATAATATAAAAGGAAGGACTAGATGTTTCTTCATGGACATAGCCCAAATTAGGTGAACCACATATATATATGTGTCTCTCTTGTTTTATGTGTTTTCTGTGTTTATATTTCTGCAATACTTTATGTGTTCCATTTATCTAGATTTAAACAAGAATGCAATAAATTACAGAGATAACCATAAACATAGATATGTAGTGGAAATAATACTTCAATTCATTAATGTAAAATACTCAAATGTGCTTATAAACAGCAATGGAAATAGACCAACTAGGATGATGGTAGCTTATCTCTAAGAAGAGATGTGGCAGCTACATGCCTCTGAACTGTGTTACAATGAGGCTCGAAGGCCTATTTATTATTGAGAAACAATGGAAAACCCTTAACATTGCAATACCGAACTGTAGAAGATGAAATGCCAAATTGTGGGCCCCATTTTGGGTAAGTTGGTACATCAACTTCCTGGGGTCGTAACTTTGGCATACGATCTCCGTTTGACACATACAATAGCTCGTTAGAAAAATATATCTGAGCACTACAACCTTTGGAAGATCAACATTAGTCCATGGACCCATGTTGCTCCCAAAGTTCTAAAAAAGAATCGTTTAGGGTCTGAAAATGACTTCAGAAGTTCAGGACCCAAAAAACTACAAAAATAGTAAATTGTGCTACAATTAAGGAAACTAAAAAACTGAAAGAAACAATGGTAGGGGTCCAAGTGGACTTGGTGGGTGGCCACCAATATCCATCTGGATCATCCATTGCTCTGTAATATATAATTTTCAACTTGTATCAGAGCCGAAGGTCTATTTGGTTGATAAACTCACAAAAGAGAACGGCTCCTGGTTCGACTAGGAGCAATGGAGGAAGATGGTAGGTCCTGGGCCGAAACATTTAACGGCAAAAACTACGAGCTTTGGAAAAGGTAGCTAGAAGATTACTTGTATGAGAAATATATGTACCTATTATTGAGCGGAAAGACAACGAAGTCGATGAGTATGATAGACATAGAATGAGATATTCTCGATGGAAAGGCACTTGGAACAATACGGTTGTGCCTAGTGGCGTCAGTAGCCTTTAATATTTCAAAAGAAATGTCAACAGAGGGTTCTATGTCGGTATTGGCCAAATTATATGAAAAACCCTCAGCCCCAAATAATGTATTTCTTATGAAGCGTTTATTTAATATGAAGATGTCATAAGGTGGATATGTTGCTGATCATTTAAATGAATTTAATACAGTTACCAGTGAGTTAAGTTCTGTAGGGGTAACTTTTGATGGTGAAGGTAAGGCTATGTTATTTCTGTGCTCCTTTTCTAGAAAGTTGGAATGGTTTAGTTATGGCCATTAGTAACTTTCTTTTTGGATCTAGTACTTTAAATTTTGTTGATGTTGTCGGTGTAATAATTTGTGAGGAAATGTGATGGAAAAGCTCTGGTGAGACATTAGGTAATTCTTTAACTGCAGAGACTAGGGGAAAAAATGGAAAGAGGAAAGAGCACAGGATATTGCAGTAAATAAAGGAAACACATATCCAAGTCTGGATCGGGGATAGTGTGCTGGAAATGCGGGAAGAAAGGACACTTGAAGAAATGTTGCATGTCTTGAAATGGAAAACAAGGAGATGCACAATAAGGAAACAATCATGAAGTGAATGTGAGATGTGATGTGTTGCAAGATTATTTGATTCTTTCATTAAAAAATATTATTGATGCCTGGGTGTTAGATTTAGGGGCCTCATTCCATGGCACACTTGATAGGAAACATTTTCATGATTATGTTCAAGGAGATTTGGGATAGGTTTGATTGGGTGATGATAAACCCTATAAAATCATTGGAATGGGTACAATTTTCATAAAACAACAAAATAGGAATCAATGGCTATTGAAAGAGGTAAGTCATGTTCTAGATCTGAAGAAAAAATTGATTTCACCAGGGCAATTGGGAGGTGAAGGTTGTGTAACTACTTTTACACATAAAACTTGGAAGGTCATTAAAGGAGCCTTGGAAGGTTTGTACATCATATTTGTGCAATGGTATTTATAATTATGTTAATTCTTTAAACTCTACAGGAGAAGGTATGACATTGTGGCATCATAGGCATGGGCACATGAGTAAGAAGGGGATGCAGATTATTCACTCTAAAAATTTGTTTCTAGGTTCGAAGCATGTTGATTTGGAATTCGATAAGAATTGTGTTTATGGTAAACGAAAGAGAGTCAAATTCCTTAGAGTTGGGAAAGGAAGGATGAGAGAAAAAATAGAGATTGTGCATACAAATGTATCGGGACCTACTTAAGGTGTCATCTCTCAGTGGATCATGTTATTATGTTACTTTTATTTGATGATGCAACCAGAAAAACCTGGATTTATTGTATTCGAAATAAATCTAATGTATTTGATACTTTTAAAAGATTTTGGTTGAAAATGAGATAGGAAAAAGGTTGAAGTGTCTAAAATCAGACAAGGGAGGTGAATATTGCAACAAAGAGTTTGATAGGTATTTTTAAGAGAATGGAATTCACAGAGAGAAGATAGTTTCAGGAACACTATCATGGAGCGTGCAATCATGGAACATGCAAGGTGAATGAGATTGCATGCAGGATTTCCTTTACAATTTTGAGAATATGTTGTAGATATTATTGTTGATCTAATAAATAGAGGGCTTTCAAGTTCCTTGGATGGTCATATTCTAGAGGAGGCATGGACAGGTAAAAAAGTAAACTACTAATTTTTAAAGACTTTTGGTTGTGAAGCGTTTGTCCACATTAATAAAGAAAATAGAACAAAGCTTGAGGAAAAATAAAAGAAATATACCTTTATTGGATATGGTGTTAATGATTTTGGTTATCTCTCTTATGATTATGAAAAGCAAAAAATAATTAGAAGCATGGATGTGATATTCAATGAAAACGTTTTGTATAAAGATTATATGCATGAAAAGGAACATGAAAAAGAAAATAGAGAATACACAGTGCTTGATGAGGTCACAGAAAAAGTGAAGGTGCCTGAAAATCATAATGATCAATAGCCAGAACAACAAAAACAACCACAATAAGAACAAATACCTCGAACACCTAAAAGTGATGATAGAAGATCTACCAGGATAACTAGACCCCCTGAATGATACTCTGCTTCATTATATTATGTATTGTTGACTGATTCTAGTGAATCATTGTGTTTTGAATAAGCAGTGTAGGTAGAAAGCAGGAAGAAGTGGGGGCAAGCCATGAAAGAAGATATGGATGCCTTAGTACATAACCAGACTTGGGACTCAATTAGGTTTCCTATAGGTAAAACAAAATTGCAAAATAAATGGGTTTACACATTGAAGGAAGAAAATGGAGGTAGAAAAAGGTATAAATCTAAACTTGTGGTGAAGGGGTTTGCACAAAAAAATGGCATAGACTTTGATGGGCTGTTTTCTCCTTTTTTTAAAATCACTTCAATCAGAAGTATTTTAAGTCTAGTAGCAGCTGAAGATTTGTATCTTGAGAAGTTATATATAAAGATAGCCTTTCTCCTTGGGGATTTGGAGGAAGAGATATATATGTAGCAGCCACAAGGATATGAGGTCAAAGGGAAGGAGAAACTAGTGTGTAGGTTTAAGAAGAGTTTGTATGGCTTAAAATAGGCTCCAATGCAGTGCTATCTAAAATTTGAGAGGTTTATGTCTGAACAAGGTTATATTGGATGTCACTTTGATCATTGCATTTATCTCAAAAGGAAAAATGTTGGCATCTATATTATATTGTTATTGTATATAAATGACATTCTTGCTGCAGGTTCTAACATGCAGGAAATAAATGTGCTCGAAAGAAAATTGGTAAACTCATTTACAATGAAGGATTTAGGTGTCGTAAAAAAAATCCTTGGTATGAGAATAACTAGAGATAGGAAGAATAACAAATTAACATTGTCTCAGAGTGAGTACATACAAAAGATGTTGAAAATATTTAATATGCAGAATGCAAAACTAGTTAGTATACCTTTGGCTAGTCATTTCAAACTAAGTAAGGAGGTGTGTCCCAAGACTCAGGAATAAATGGCTTATATGTTTAAAGTTCCATATGCATCAGTAGCTAGAAGCATAATGTATGAAATGGTCTGCACAAGGCCTGATATTGCACATGTAGTGGGATTTGTAAGCATGTACATGAAAAATCTAGGAAAAGAACATTGGATCACGGTGAAGTCAATTCTCAGGTATTTGAGAGGTACCACAAATCAAGCATTATGCTTAAGTGGTTCAAACATTTCTCTACAGGGATATGTTGATGCAGATATGGTGGGTGATAGAGATAACAGGAGGAGCAACACAGGGTATGTGTTTACTATATGTGGAATAGCTGTCAGTTGGGTTTCAAAATTACAAAGTGTTGTTGCACTCTTGATGGCAAAAGTAGAGTATGTTGCTACTACAGAGGAGAGTAAAGAAATGATTTGGTTACAAAGGTTTCTGGATGAATTGGGTAAGAATTGGGAGTTGGGTAGGTTATACAGTGACATCCAAAGTTCCATACATCTTGCAAAGAGCTTTGCATTTTATTCCAAGAGTAAACATATACAATGCGAGTACCATTTCATATGATCAGTGTTGTAATATGGGGAGTTGAAGCTGGAAAAGATACACAATAGCCAAAATCCTGCAGATATGTTAAAAAAGGTTGTAACTAGGGAGAAACTGAGATTTTGCTCAGTTTCAATTGTTCTTCAAGTATGATGATGAAGATGAGAAACAACCAAGTCCAAAGTGGAGTCATTGTCCAGCAAGTGAAGCAATGGTGGAGTTGCTATAATCATTCTCCAATTGGGAGATTGTTGGGTGTGGAGCCCGCCTATCTTCTTTATTCAGAGGTATCACCACATCGGACCCCATTTATGTGCGCCACCAAGGGAGTCTAAGGGTGGGCAATGGTGATTATTTGGAGCCCTCCCTAGCAGGGGATCGTGGGAAGCACCCTATAAGCTAAAAATATATGTAAAATTGCCTTGTACATTTTTGTAATTTCATAGTCAATCTATGTCGTTCGTAATGCAAAACTTTGATGGTAGAATTATGCTTAATTTAGGGTATTTTTTCCATAGAAGGAAATCCCTTGCTATATATGAGGGAATTGTATTGCGTCTATGCAAATTTGTATTCTGAGTGAGAAAGAGAGAGTAGATTGTGTGAGAGTAAGGAAGGAATTATAGTGGATCTATTGTAGGTTGTATATCTTCATTTTGTTGTATAATATAAAAGGAAATACTCATTGTTTCTCCGTGGATGTATCCCAAATTGGGCGAATCACGTATATTTGTGTCTCTCTTGTTTTATGCATTCTCTGTGTTTATATTTCTACAATATTTCATGTGTTCCATTGTTGTGTAATATGTAATTTTCTAAAACTATAAACCATTACTTCTGTTGTAGAGGTTTTAATACTTGATTCCCCCCCACCTCCTCAGATAACCACACTACAATAACAAAATTGAATTCAAGAGTCTTAGTTGTACTAAAGCTAATGGAGGCTACAAAATGACCCCACGATTTAAGGAATCAACATAAAATGTTAGAAAATTATATATTACGGAGAAATGGAAAACAAAATATTGCAGAAATATAAATACATAAAACGCATAAAACAAGAGAGACACAGATATACATGGTTCACCCAGTTTGGGCTATGTACACCTCAAACAGCCAGTCCTTCCTTTCTATTATCTAGTAGAATGAAGAGATACAAGCTACAACAGATCAGCTGTAATATCCTATGTTTTCTCTTACAGTCTCACCTTTCTTTTTCTCACACACAGAATGCACATCTATTACACAACCTTAAATACATTTCCCTCATAGAAAGAGAAGGGTTGCCTTCTAGGGCAAAAAACCCTAAACTAAACATAAGTTCTACCATCAGATCATCTGCCTAATGAATTGTTGGAAATAATACTGAGAGGGGGGGTGAATCAGTATTATCAGGTCAAATATTCCTTTTCTAAAACCAAATTGTATACGCTACTTTAGTTAATTAAACCCGCGTATATATGCAACTGTTCAGAAGGAGAACTGCGTATACAAAGCAATCTTTTAATTTACTTTAACTTTCTGATGATGATTGTTAAACTGAGATGCATAATCAAATAACCAATAACTAGAGACAGTAAAACAAAGTACAAAGACGATCACACACAAGACCACAAGATATAAGGTGGAAACCCAATGTGGGTGAAAACCACCTGCTGCAATTCGTCTCTATCTTTCTTCAATTAGAAACTTATGTTTACAATGTACTGGTGCAGTCCTTTACCAGTACGTAGGTTGCAACCTGCAGAGAGCTACAACTCTCTCTCGTTTTCAAGCTTCTCCTGGAAGGGAGCTACAACCCCCTTTCACTCTTGCACTACCCAAGATACTAGTGCGTAGGTGTTGGCCTATAGAAGGCTACAACCTTCTCTTTCTTCCAGGGACCACATTTCATAAATTTTCAGACTGAATCCATGAACATCAATCAATCATTAAGAATTTCTCCATTAATCAATCACCCTTTCACCAAATAGATCTGAAACAAGTAGATATCTCTTTGGCAACTGTACCCAAAAAAAAATACCAGTAACGATACACCAAAACAGAACCCAGAACACAGTAGTAGTGAACAGAAGCAGCAAGATCACAGTTTAAAAAATACACGCTACTTTATCAGCTTGAACATGCATGCATACGCTTCTGCGTATGAAATAATATGTGTATACGTGTTAATACTTCACTGAAACTACATGTATACGCGCCTTCACTTCACTGAACCCGCGTACAGATCTATAAAGGATAATTCGCTCTTTCAGATATTCAATCACTAATTAACCCAGATTATCAGACTTATAGATCAAGCAAGCGCCACATCTAGCAGATCAAAATCATACAAAGATATTATCATTCAAGCTTAAAGATTATGACCCATGAATAGATCTTATCCTTCTTTTGCGCTAAGGTTCCTCCTTCATTCAGATCCAGATCTGCATCACAACCCAATTACCAATATACCAGCTCTAGCACGTTATCAGATATTCAATAATAATATAGATGATCCTTTGCCACATGATCTCCTTCCTCTTTTATAGTCTTAGGCCTTCTACAATACCATGGTCCAAAACCATAACATTTCAATACCATGAACCCATAACTAGGGATCAACACATCTGACGAGACGCCATGGTCCAAAACATAGGTTCAAATCATAAGGACTAACTACCATGGACCAAAAGTATGATCCCCAACATATACGCTCTTTTTCAACATATAACCCGCGTGTATATGCGTCTTTGTTTAGATGAATTTGCGTATATGTCTTTTTCTCCTCTCCGAGTGTCTGAACTGAGATCTGTTACCAAAGAGAGTTGCCATCAAGGACAACACCTGTGCCATAGCACCAAACCTACGCCATAATGCCAACAATCTCCCCCTTTGGACTTGATGGCAACACCAAGATCTCTCCCCCTTTGTCATCAAGGGCAAAGGGTTGTGCTGCCCCTGAGTACATGTTGAAGTCTCTATTCTGCTGAGTTGACCATGCTCCCCCTGACTGTAGGCAAGAACTGCAAAAAGATATTCTTCAAGAAGAACCAAGACTTATGCATCATAAAAGACCTTCCTATCACCAAAAGACTCAATGCATACATCCATCACCTAACCAAGTGGGGATCATCCACCCAACCAAGTAGGAATACATCAGAAATTTACATATGATGACCAAATACATTACATGTTCATCCCAGGCATAGTGGGGAAACCAATATAGGCCGTTACATGACCTTGACACCTGTTGTGGCCTGCAACAACCCCCCCTTTTTCATTTAGCTATCTACCCAAAATACTAAATGAATAGGGGACCCCTAGTATAATTTTGAGAAAAAATCAAATTTTTTCTTATTCAAAATAAAGATACCATTGCAGGCTTAAAAGCAGTCTTTCAAATATTTTCACCTAAGTCTACGATGGGGAAAAGGTCTTTAGGAAATTGCATTAATGCGCAAGGCCCCCCCAACGTTAAGCCTAACGTCGCGTCGCAATATGTAGTGTCCATAAGGGAAAACCTCAAAATCTCCCGATCTGGATAATGCCGATCGCAAGACCGCACATCGCAGAAATGAAATGGAAATACTTAACAAACATCAAATTCTTGCGACCCGCGACGTTGCGACTTGCGATATTGTGATCGCTGCGATGACACATTCTGCGATCTGGCGATTTGCGATAAGCGTGCCTTGCGACAACAGGATCTTTGATAGAGCATAAAGCAAATCATGATTCATTTAAGCGCAAAACTTTCAGGCACGTCATTCAAAGATAGACCACTTACCATAATCTGACTTCAAATCATGTGCTTTTAATGATAGTAAGTGGGTTAGTTGTCAGTTATTTAATGAAATAAAGACGCGTGCTTTGCTGAAGAATTGTTTCACATAAGGTGGCATATTTAGTATATCGGTTGCATTTAAAACTCTCCCATGATCTTTCTCAATCAGTCATTTCCACCTCGCTTGTAATCTGCAGGAACTAGGAGATAAGAACATTCAAAAGCCGAACACAGAAGCAAATGGGAAAGAAGAATAATGCCCAAGGCTCCGAGGCAAAGGAAAAGGCAAAAGAGATGGCGCCCTTGTACACAGACACTGCATTCAATAGGGACGCAGGAATTTCAACCTGGGAAGGCATGTATAGGCTGCTAGAGGAGGAAAACCCTAGAGTAATGAAGGCCGATAGCGCCGCAGGATCGCCAAACTCTTTCGAGGCATCCTTAGAGGAGCTGGCTTGTTCATTTCTCCATCGAATAGCAACTAGACCCAAGATATTGCCGTATACAGATATGATCAAATGGATACTCGACAATGCAGAGTTACAGAGAAGACAATTCAAGGCTCCAGGGCATGGGCTCATAGGATCATTCGCCGCCCAAGACTTAAAGCTTATGTATCATCTTCCGGAGCCTCAAACGACCTACAACACGCAATTTGTTTAGAAATTTGCAGCAGAGAACCCAAACCTAGCAGAAACCACTAAAGAATGGACCAGAAGAGAGGAGCCGCTAAAAAGGGATAAAAATGGTAAGTATAGCACAAGTTCTCTCACCTCTCCATATTGTTTTGCTGCAGCCATGCTCTGCAGGCTGTTTGGGATGCCAGACATAAATAAATTTTCAGCTAAATGGCTACCACTCATAGAAGCTGCCACAAATTCCGATCTCGTGGATTGGGCCAAAATATGTTTTGATAATTTGTTCACTGCTGTCATGAATTACCATTCTAAGAAGTCCTCGTCACAAAGGGTCTATCCTCCGTTTTATCTGTCTGCTTACATTATGGATTATATTTGCTATGTATCCAAATTTCCAACTATGGGTTGGAAATGGACTACCCAAGACCCGTCGCCTATTCATGTTTACCACAAAATATTATGGGATTCACAGTTTTCCCCTCACTTCTATCAAATTTGACATGGGCTCATTTTACCCCTATATAGGATGATGTATGGTGAAGAACCCCCGAGGTGCTCACCCGAAGCGCAAATAGATATCATCCTCATCGCAAGATGGTTCGGGGAAGAATGCTTCACCTATATCAGAGTGTTTGGGAGCACTGTACCTCCACACGTCCTACCTCTGTATGTCCCCGACAAGCTTTTGGCTAGGGAAATTGCCTATTAGACTTGCTTGGAAGGCGGCCTAACCAAAGAGTTAAAAGACAAGAAGAAGGCCATATGGCCTCAGTTTCCTGTAGCTTGTGGGGCCTTCTCATTATTTGATGTAGGACATGCTTTTGCCGAAGTAGGGAATGTGACGTCCCTACAACTATTTAAATTCCCCGCTCGATCTTTTGACCTAAATAACGTTGCCCATGATTTCACTATAAGTGTCAGAATAAAAGTGTTCACTGGAAAGAAAGATTTATTTGATGACTTGTTTCAAAATAAAAGTTCATTTCATGAAGTTTTGCGAGAAGCTAAGTCGAGGTTGTCCCCAAACGACCTCGAAAGATTTTTATTGTTCAGAGAAAGAAGGCTAGCCAGCATTCCTCTAGAAAATATGCAGCCGCTCGCCAGAGAGCCTACTCCAAGTGTCAGCCTCCGCAGAAACTCTAGTTCTTCCAAATCCAGATCTGACGCTGTTCAAGGAACACCCGAACGCTCTAAAAAATTTGCAAGCGACCAAGGGAAAGTCGGAGAAGTAGCCGGGGATACTGCCCAGTCAAGTGCCATGTCGCAACTGCAAGTTATCGCTTCCTCACCAAGAAATTCCCCTCCTCTCGTCACTACATCGTCGCTCATCACGACACAGCTCGATAAAGAGTGGGAAAAACTTCAATGAGCTAATCATCCCAGAAGGGAAAATCGAAAGAATGCCTGTAAGCAATACACAAGTAACACAAGAAATGGTTTCAACCGTGGTCGGTAGTGTCTCAGAAGCAGAACACAGTCAAATTGCTCCGCCTCCTAAACTCCTACTTAGTGTAGAGGAAATTCCCCCACTAGACGTGTTCTATAGTCCTCAACATAAAGCAGTGGTGAGGAGACAAAGAAAGAAGAGAAAGCTGGAGAATACGCTGTCACAGAACGCTAAACATTTAGACGTCTTATGGAAAGACCCTAACAGCAACCCCATGGAAAATCTCACGAAATTGTCTCAAATTGCAGGAGCATACGCTTCTGCGACTATCGACAAGGCGTCTGAAGTTCAGCAACTATTAAGGGAGAAAGAAAACCATATACAGCTACTGCAACAACAGTTGCAATAGGCCAATGCCATCAATGAAGCGTCCAAACAACTCGAGAAACTACAAGAAGATTTTCAGCAAATGCAGATAAGCTATAAGAAAAGCCTGGACGAAAAAGGAGAGCAGTTGCGAGCTTTACAAGAAATACATAAGGACGAGACAAAGCTTTCCGAATTCGTTTCGGATTCTACTAGTTTAAATGAGCAACTTCTGCAACAACAAGAAGAGTTGGGACGAAAATTATCGCAGTGGAGTCACTATTGCGAGCTGAGCGACAAACTCACCAATCAAGTAATAGACCTGCGAAGTGACTATGACCAGGTTCACAGACGAGTGACAGAGTATATAGCTTGGCAGAATGGAGAGGAAGGGAAGAGAGCAAATGCACCCAGAATAAACAAAAGCCATGAAGAATTTCTCTTTAACAAATGGGACGATCAAATCAAGTAGGCAGAACAGGCGGCAGAGGCAGTGGCGACACAGGCTAGTGTTCTTATAGACTGTGTAAATGAAAATTTACACAGAGCCAACTTAATGAAAAAAACCACCCCGGGATACCTACCAAACAAGTCACAAATAGAGGCAGAATGGAAAGAGAGAGCGCACAAAAAGGGTAAGGCGATCCAAGCTTTGAACAAGTTGAATTGGGAGTGCTATTGGGCATACTTAGTTAAGCCACACAGTCAATGGATGACTGTGAAATGCATCACAAACTAAGCAGAGAAAGTAGTGCCAGCTCTCATAGATTTCGTTTTCGCAGCCTAGCTCAGTGCAGAAGTCGGCCAACTGACTCTTCTCAAATCCATGCTGAACACTTGCAATTTCAAAGACCAGATCCGGAAATAACTTATTTTTAGTAGTTTGTTGTTTCTTTTTTGTTTAGATTAGAAAAACGGAGGTCATTTGAGAGCCGTATCCTACAATTTTGTAAAAACACTATTATTAGATTTAGGAAGTAGTATTTTAACCCTTCTCATGCATTTAGAGAGGGATCCAGAGATTTGTCAAAAACTTATCCTCAGAACATGCACTTCTGCACCCTCAGAGGAGGTTTTGATTAATGGATGGATCGAAATTTATCTTTAGTTGGATTTTGATATCTGCTACTGATGTTGCACTTCTGTACTCTTGGTAGATTTTAGAACAAGTAGAAATAGATTGTTCTGCTTGAGGCTTATGGGTAGAACTAGTCATAAATGGTACTTTTATCTCTTGGCAATGTCTGCTTATACTCTTTAAGTAATTTACAGTTTCAGTTGTTTATATGTTACTGCCTGAATATATGGGTTATCATTTGGCACTTTTGTACGGTGGAGTCATATTGTTTATGTGTGACATATGAATGGCTTATTATGCAATATGTTGTTCACAACTGTTTTTCCTAACTTCTTATGCAAAGTAGTTTATCTCAAATGTTTTCTTTTCTTATGATAGTTGAATGATCTTTATTACCCGTTATTATTCGAAATATTTTTAGATCACATAATGGAAGATATACAATCCCGGGTTAGAATAGATTTGATTTGTTGTTTCTCATTAGATATAATAGCATAGAGTAAAGTTAAAGAATCTAATTTAGATTAGCTTTAAAATACTCTCAAATCAGCATAGCTCAACTCTATACACACACACACACACACCCAAGATCGGGAAACTGGTCTCGTTATCCCCAGTCGGACCCGCTATACCAAACGGATAAGGAGCTGCTAACCAAGGTCCGGACCGGGTCGGTATCCCCCTTGTTTTCGACCCGATTTTCGGGGCCTCAACATATTTGGCGCTAGAACGAGGGCCTGAACATAGTGCCTATTGGAATGATATTCAAATCATAACATTTGAATATGGATGGGCGCTCACAGACTTCCCATTTGGAGCTGCATCCATGTTCCTACCTCTTCCAACACTCCACTTGAAGTGGTAAGACTCTTGTCTCAGGTAAAATTCAATGGTAAGGATAACTCTTTTGCTTTTAATCATGCCCTTCAATTTATTCAAACAATTTCAAGTTATGATATTCCAAGAATTGATGAAGGCGTTCTATGCAGGATTTTTACTCTTACACTCATGGTGGAAGCTAGAAAATGGTGCAGAAACCTCCCAGTTGCATCAATCCACAGCTGGGATCAATTCGCCAAGATCTTTATTATTGAATTTGATTGTTATGACTATGACTAGGTATACAATGAAATTGACCATCTAAGAGAAAACGATGAATCTATTAGAGATTTTAATATGCGATTTCATTTCGATTGTCTAAAATATGATACAGAAACTGAACTCATAGATGAAGAATCTTTAGATTATGCTGAACCTTCCCTTCCTCATATATCTGATCAAGTAGAAATTAGTCCAAGTTTTGTCTCTTTTCTTTCTAATATGAACGAGAATTCCAATTTCAATATGCAAATCGCTCATAATGAGAGAAGCCCTCAGAGCCTAGGAGTTATCCATACTCTAATACAAGAAGACAAAAGAGAAGACGATGGAGGGAAACCTGCCTTGGAACTAGGAGATGACTTTGATATGAAGTCAGATGATCTCATTGCAAATCAACAGATGAAAATGCCAAGGTCAGAACAACAAACTATTTTTCTTTCAGGAAGTATCAGCACACAAAGGTATGATCTGAAACTCGATGTCTATATTGAATCTGATGAACTGATATGTTTCTATGATGATAATCTTAAACACGTTGCTTCAAAATCACATTTCTCTCTTTACCCTGATGTTTTTAATGATGATAACTTTTCCCCTTTCAACATTAAAGATATTTCAAAAAACATAGAGGATAAGTCAAATAAGTCATCGTTATATTTTCAAGATAAAGAGATAGCTATAGAACATCCCTCTATTGTTTCCAAGCAAGAAACGCTTGAATTTCCTTGTCTGAAATTATATGACCAAAAGGAAGAATCTAAGGAAACTGGTAAAATTAGTTATGATGGTTACTTTACCAACGAAATGTTATCGATTTATCTCAAGTAACTCATCAAAGCCCTAAAAATGAGAGATATTCTAATTCAAAAAACATATCATTCAATCATCATTTTGAGGCCAAAGATCATTCACCTGATTTTGTTGACCAAGACGATCTCCCAATCTATGACTCATACCTTGAAGAAACCCCCATGCTTATTCATAATCATAGTCTATCTTCTGTTTCACATAACCTAGCCAGTTCTTGTGAACAACAAGATTTTACAAACTTATCCCAGTCGTACTGTAATTTTATTTGTACAGAAAACTTTTTTTATTATTATTCCCACTTACACTCATCTTGTACAAAATCAGATTGCGTTTTAAATTTTCAGTTTTTTGATAGATTATTCTGGTATAACCAACACCTTACCAAAGAGCACCCAAAAGACGAGCTTCCATTGCAGAAAGATAAGCTATGTCAAGGAAGTACATAACTTCCTTCATTACAAGATCATCAAGATACAACAGAAATTCATCTTTACTTTTATGATCCAATAGATACTCAGTTGGAAGGAAGATTTTGCGAAAAAGAAATTTCGGACAAAATTCCAACTGGGATTATGCATTCTTATTCCGTATCCAATGTTAACATCCCAAAGAAAATTCTGTTCTCAACACCAACGTTGGAAAGCTGCATACGTATAGGAGTAAAAATGAGAAAGTGGCTCCATTGGAAATATCATTTCACCTAGTCAAATTTTTGTGTAAAATTAGAGTAGGAGTAGGAGTAGTTTAGTTAAGTAGTTAGGTTTATGCTTGAGTATTTGATAGCTGAAATAAGGAAAGAAGATCATCCCTATTGCCTACCCAAACTTAGGGAATGTTTGCCTCTCACTTCGTTAAGTTTTTCCCATGAATAAAGTTTGCTTTGGTTAAACAGCATTCGACGTTTACAAGAGGCACCATTTTCTCTATCAGGATTTTGAACTTTTGCTTCTATGAATGAAAAATATTTTTCTTTGAAACTTGATCTTTATTATCAATAGAACTTTAATCCAGATATGATATTAGTTTCAACTCCAAAAACTGAAGAAAATAATCTCAGCGAAGTAATTGTTTTACGTCAGTACAATGAAAGGCATTAATGACAAGATGAGGAGTCCCTGTAGAAACAACGATTACCAAAGAAGCGTTATTATTGTCGTCCAAAACTTTCTTAAGGAAAGAAAATTGAATTCCTCCCTGCCAAAGGAAATCATAGCATTCAAGGAAGCAATCCAATGAAAACACTATATCTCAAAGAATAAGAGGTCTCATCACGAGCCGACTTATCATCATCACAGATATTATAACTTGCTGACTTTGCCAAAACTGTCCATCAAAACAGGGCAATGACTTAAGATTGTTGCAATCAAAAGACAGGGGGTCTCATCACGAGCCAGCTTGTTCAGCAAGGGTATAAATCTAGTGAATGACTGTGTCACAATTTGGCCACCAAACCAAGACATTGTTCTTTAGAGAATAAAAAAAGAAAAAGTGTCAAAATGGGCTTTTCTCTAAATAGTTGTGAACACTTAGGCAGGATAAAGGATCATTACTGGTTAATAGGTAACCCTGTCGAGGCTATGGATGCCTGCTGGCAGCAGAGGCTCTACCAGTGACAAAGAAGCATATTTGAAAAGGACTGCTATACAGAGGAGACTTTATTTTAATTTTTGTTTAAGACAAAGTAAGGGTTGGTGTAAATGCAAGAACAAGATGAGAATACAAGTAAATGGAAAGGAGTTGAAACAAAATATCATTGATAGTTTGAAGTATAATATTTGTATCTTTCTATAGTAAATTTTAAGTTTTCTGAGAAAATTTTTATTATTTTTAGAAGTTTGAAAAACGTCAAAAGAAAGTCAAAGATAATTGGTTCTCCCAAGTGAATCGCCAATTGTTGTGGCCAGCAACAACCCCCCCTTTTTCATTTAGCTCTCTACCCAAAATTCTAAATGAATAGGGGACCCCGAGTATAATTTTGAGAAAAAATCAAATTTTTTCTTCTTCAAAATAAAGATACCATCGCAGGCTTAAAAGCAGTCTTTCAAATATTTTCACCTAAGTCTACGATGGGGAAAAGGTCTTTAAGAAATTGCATTAATGCGCAAGGCCCCCCCAACGTTAAGCCTAACATCGCGTTGCAATAAGTAGTCTCCATAAGGAAAAACCTCAAAATCTCCCGATCTGCGATAACACCGATCACAAAACTGCACATCGCAGAAATGAAATGGCAATACTTAACAAACATGAAACTATTACGACCCGCGATGTTGCGACCTGTGATATTGCGATTGCCGCGATGACACATTCTGCAATCGGGCGATTTGCGATAAGCAAGCCTTGCGACAGCACGATCTTCGATAGAGCATAAAGCGAATCATGAATCATTTAACTGCAAATCTTTAAGGCATGTCATTCAAAGATAAACCACTTACGATAATCTGACTTCAAATCATGCGCTTTTAATGATAGTAAGTGGGTTAGTTGTCAGTTATTTAATGAAATAAAGACGCGTGCTTTGGTGAAGAATTGTTTCACGTAAGGTGGCATATTTAGTATATCAGTTGCATTTAAAACTCTCCCATCATCTTTCTCAATCAGTCATTTCCACCTCGCTTGTAATCTGCCGGAACTAGAAGATAAGAACATTCAAAATCCGAACGCAGAAGCAAATGGGAAAGAAGAATAATGCCCAAGGCTCCGAGGCAAAGGAAAAGGAAAAAGAGATGGCGCCCTTGTACACAGACACTGCATGCAATAGGGATGCAGGAATTTGAACCTGGGAAGGTATGTATAGGCTGTTGGAGGAGGAAAACCCCAGAGTAATGAAGGCCGATAGCACCGCGGGATCGCCAAACTTTTCTGAGGCATCCTTAGAGGAGCTGGCTTGTTCATTTCTCCACCGAATAGTAGCTAGACCCAAGATATTGCCGTATACAGATATGATCAAATGGATACTCGACAATGCAGAGTTACAAAGAAGACAATTCAAGGCTCCAGGGCATGGGCTCATATGATCATTCGCCGCCCAAGACTTAAAGCTTATGTATCATCTTCCGAAGCCTCAAACGACCTACAACAGGCAATTTGTCAAGAAATTTGCAGCAGAGAACCCAAACCTAGTAGAAACCACTAAAGAATGGACCAGAAGAGAGGAGCTGCTAAAAAAGGATAAAAATGGTAAGTATAGCACAAGTTCTCTCACCTCTCCATATTGTTTTGCTGCAGCCATGCTCTGCAGGCTGTTTGGGATGTCAGACATAAATAAATTTTCAGCTGAATCGCTACCACTCATAGAAGCTGCGACAAATGTCGATCTCGTGGATTGGGCCAAAATATGTTATGATAATTTGTTCACTTCTGTCATGAATTACTGTTCTAAGAGGTCCTCGTCACAAAGGGTCTATCCTCTGTTTTATTTGTCTGCTTACAATATGGATTCTAGTTGCTATGTATCCAAATTTCCAACTATGGGTTGGAAATGGACTACCCAAGACCTGTCGCCTATTCATGTTTACCGCAAAATATTATGGGATTCACAGTTTTCCCCTCACTTCTGTCAAATTTTCCATGGGCTCATTTTACCCCTATATAGGATGATGTATGGTGAAGAACCCCCGAGGTGCTCACCCGAAGTGCAAATAGATATCATCCCCGTTGCAAGATGGTTTGGGGAAGAATGGTTCATCTATATTAGAGTGTTTGGGAGCACTGTACCTCCACACGTCCTACCTCTGTATGTCCCCGACAAGCTTTTGGCTAGGAAAATTGCCTATCAGACTTGCTCGGAATGCGGCCAAACCAAAGAGTTAAAAGACAAGAAGAAGGCCATATGGCCTCAGTTTCCTGTAGCTAGTGGGGCCTTCTCATTATTTGATGTAGGACATGCTTTTGCCAAAGTAGGGAATGTGACGTCCCTACAACTATTTAAATTCCCCACTCGATCTTTTGACCTAAATAACGTTGCCCATGATTTCACTATAAGTGTCAGAATAAAAGTGTTCACCGGAAAGAAAGATTTATTTGATGACTTGTTTCAAAATAAAAGTTCATTTCAGGAAGTTTTGCGAGAAGCTAAGTCGAGGTTGTCCCCAGACGACCTCAAAAGATTTTTATTATTCAGAGAAAGAAGGCTAGCGAGCATTCCTCTACAAAATCTGCAACCGCTCGCCAGAGAGCCTACTCCAAGTGTCAGCCTGAGCAGAAACTCCAGTTCTTCCAAATCCAGATCTGACGCTGTTCAAGGAACACCCGAACGCTCTAAAAATTCTGCAAGCGACCAAGGGAATGTCGAAGAAGCAGCCGGGGATACTGCCCAGTCAAGTGCCATGTCGCAACTACAAGTTATCGCTTCCTCACCAAGATATGTCCCTCCTCCCGTCACTAAATCGTCGCTCGTCACGACACAGCTCGATAAAGAGTGGGAAAAACTTCAACGAGCTAATCAGCCCGGAAGGGAAAATCCCAAGAACGCCATAAGCAATGCGCAAGTAACACAGGAAATGGTTTCAACCGTGGTCGGTAGTGTCTCAGAAGCAGAACATAGTCAAATCACTCTGCCTCCTGAACTCCTACTTAGTGTAGAGGAAATTACCCCACTGGACGTGTTCTATAGTCCTCAACATAAAGCGGTGGTGAGGAGACAAAGAAAGAAGAGAAAGATGGAGAATACGCTATCACAGAACGCCGAACATTTAGATGACTTATGGAAAGACCCTAACAGCAACCCCATGGAAAATCTCACGAAATTGTCTCAAATTGCAGGAGCATACGCTTCTGCGACTATCGACAAGGCGTCTGAAGTTAAGCAACTATTAAGGGAGCAAGAAAACCATATACAGCTACTGCAACAACAGCTACAATAGGCCAATGCCAGCAATGAAGCGTCCAAACAACTCGAGAAAGTACAAGAAGATTTTCAGCAAATGCAGATAAGCTATCAGAAAATCCTGGACGAAAAAGGAGAGAAGTTACGAGCTTTACAAGAAATACATAAGGACAAGCACAAGCTTTCCAAATTCGTTTCAGAGTCTACTAGTCTAAATGAGCAACTTCTACAACAACAGGAAGAGTTGGGACGAAAATTATCGCAGTGGAGTCACTATTGTGAGGAGTTGGGACGAAAATTATCGCAGTGGAGTCACTATTGTGAGCTGAGCGACAAACTCACCAATAGTGTAACAAACCTGTGAAGTGACTACGACCAGGTTGACAGACGAGTGACGGAGTATATAGCTTGGTAGAATGGAGAGAAAGGGAAGAGAGCAAATGCCCCCAGAATAAATGAAAGCCATAAAGAATTTCTCTTTAACAAATGGGACGATCAAATTAAGCAGGCAGAACAGGCGGCAGAGGCAGCAGCGACACAAGCTAGTGTTCTTATAGACTGTGTAAATGAAAATTTACACAGAGGCAATTTAATCACAAAAACCACCCCGGGATACCTACCAAACAAGTCACAAATAGAGGCAGAATGGAAAGAGAGAGCGCAGGAAAAGGGTAAGGCGATCCAAGCTTTGAACAAGTTGAATTGGGAGTGCTACTGGGCATACTTAGTTAAGCCACACAATCAATGGATGACTGTGAAATGCATCACGAACTCAGTAGAGAAAGTAGTGCCAGTTCTCATAGATTCCATTTTTGTAGCCCAGCTCAGTGCAGAAGTCGGCCAACCGACTCTTCTCAAATCCATGCTGAACACTTGCAATTTCAAAGACCAGATCCAGAAATAACTTATTTTTAGTAGTTTGTTGTTTCTTTTTTGTTTAGATCAGAAAAAGGGCGGTCATTTGAGAGTTGTATCCTACAATTTTGTAAAAACACTATTATTAGATTTAGGAAGTAGTATTTTAACCCTTCTCATGCATTTCGAGAGGGGTCCGGAGATTTGTCAAAAACTTATCCTCAGAAAATGCACTTCTGCACCCTCAGAGGAGGTTTTGATGAATGGATGGATCGAAATTTATCTTTACTTGCATTTTGATATCTGCTACTGATGTTGTACTTCTGCACTCTTGGTAGATTTTACAACAAGTAGAAATAGATTGTTTTGCTTGAGGCTTATGGGTAGAACTAGTCATAAATGGTACTTTTATCTCTTGGCAATGTCTGCTTATACTCTTTAAGTAATTTACAGATTCATTTTTTTATATGTTACTGCTCGAATATATGGGTTATCATTTGGCACTTTTGTACGGTGGAGTCATATTGTTTATGTGTGACATATGAATGGCTTATTATGCGATATGCTGTTCGCAATTGTTTTTCCTAACTTCTTATGCAAAGTTGTTTATCTCAAATGGTTTCTTTTCTTATGATAGCTGAATGATGTTTATTACCAGTTATTATTCGAAATCTTTTTAGATCACATAATGGCAGATATACAATCCTGGGATAGAATAGATTTGATTTGTTGTTTCTCATTAAATACAATAGCATAGAGTAAAGTTAAAGAATCCAATTTAGATTAGCTTTAAAATACTCTCAGATCAGCATAGTTCAACTCTATACACACACACACACACCCAAGATTGGGAAACTGGTCCCATTATCCCCAGTCGGACCCGCTATACCAAACGGATAAGGAGATGCTAACCAAGGTCTGGACCGGGTGGGTATCCCCCTTGTTGTCGACCTGATTTTTGTGGCTTCAACAACACCATATAAGATACCATATAAGAAAGAGATACATGACATAGAGACGAAATATATGACTTATGAAAGTCACCAACAACTGATAGCATTAGCAACTCTCAAACATCATTCAGATCAACAACCAAGATTTCCTTCTGATCTCCCTCTGCCTCTGTTCCACCTGAAATCAGCAACAGCTATGAACCAGAATCAAAAGCTTCTAAGATAATGCCAACAATGCATTATTAGAAGATTATCTGCTCCCCCTGAGCCTGTGTCGGATGGTATCTGTCAGACCCATATCAGAATATCTTCAACCAGAGCCTGCTCCTCCTGATATCCATCAAGCCTCCATATACGCTACTTTCTCTGCACAAACCAGTGTATGTACGCGGATCCTCCTCATACAACACGCGTACACCCATTTTTCTCTGAAACAGACAAGATTTAATAGCAAGATGATACATCAACTACTCCCAGCTTCTTTCTGAGATATTCAAAAGTTTCCCTGGGCAGTGGTTTGGTGAGAATATCAGCTACTTGTTCCTTAGAAGGAACATACTCCAATCAAACCTTTTGTTCCAATACTTGTTCTCGGAGAAAGTGATACTTGATCGGTATGTGCTTAATCTTTGAATGCATGACTAGGTTCTTTGAAATGCTAATTGCACTTGTATTGTCACATAAGATGGAGATAGGTGGTGTACAAGTGATTTGAAAATCTTGCAAAGTCTGCATCATCCATATAAGTTGGGTGCAACATGATGCAGCAACCACATATTCTGCTTCAGCTGTAGATAAAGCAATCGAACTCTGTTTCTTGTTGAGCTAAGATACTAATCTGGAACCCATAAAAAATGCACCACCACTTGTGCTCTTCCTGTCATCCATGCTTCCAGCCCAATCTGCATCTGTATAAGCATGAAGTGTGAGATCTGTATCTCTAGGATACCATAGGCCATAGTTTTGAGTTCCTTGAAGATATTTGAAAATTCTCTTCATTGCCTAAAGATGAGTTTCCTTTTCATTTGCCTGAAATCTTCCAACTATTCCCACCGCATGCATGATGTCTGGTCGGGTACCTGTCAAATAAAGTAGACTTCCAATCATAGACCTGTAGGTTGGTTGATGCACTGGTGCTGATTCATCATTTGCACTGAGGCTGCATCCTGTGACCATGGGGGTACATACTAGTTTTGCATCTTCCATGCCATATTTCTTCAATATCTGCTTAAGATATTTGGTTTGGGACAAGAAGATCCCGCCTTCATTTTGTTGGATTTCCAATCCAAGAAAGTATGTTAGTTCTCCAAGCAAAGACATTTCGAATTCTTTCTGCATCACCAAGGCAAAGCTTTGACTCAGAGCTTCTTCATTGCTGCTGAAGATAATGTCATCTACGTACACAACAAGTATTAGTAATTTGTCATTTTCAATTTTTAAATAAAGATTGCTATCTGCCGATCCTTTTGAAAAACCTTGTTGATGAAGATATTTGTCCAATCGATAGTACCAACCCCTTGTAGCTTGTTTAAGACCATAGAGATCCATTTTCAGTATGCATACAAGATTTAGATCATTCCCAAGGATGAAACCATCTGGTTGCTCAATGTACACTTCTTCTTCTAAGTCCCCATTCAGAAAGGCAGATTTCACGTCCATTTGAAAAACTTTCAAATTCTGAAAGCTTGAGAGAGAAAGGAACATTCAGATGGCCTCAAGTCTAGCAACAGGAGAAAATTTTTCTTCAAAGTCTATCCCTTCTTTTTGAGCATACCCTTTACAAACAAGTCTAGCCTTGTTTCTAATAACATTGCCATTTTCATTCAACTTGTTCTTAAAGATCCATTTTGTCCCTATGACATTCTTATCTTTTCGTCTAGGAACCAATTCCCAAGTGTTTTTCTTTTCAATCTGCTCAAGTTCTTCATCCATTGCCTTGACCCAGCATTCATCTTTGCATGCCTCTTTTACATTTTGTGGCTCAGTGGAGGAGAGCAATGCCAAGTAGCTTGATGCTTCTGCAATTGTTCTTCTAGTTTGTACACCTGCTTCCTTCTACCCCAAAATATGAGATTCAGGATGATTCTTCTGAACATACCTAGATGGAGTCTTCTCTTCTACCCTTATCTGTTCTTCTGGTTCCTCATGGGTTTCTTCTTCACAATCAGTCTGATTTTGAGGGTGGTATTCATCCTCTTCGATATCTTCATGACTTACTTGTCTAGGGATGTATCCTTTTTCATCAACCACTACATCAATGTTGTTTACAATTCTTTCAAGTCTTTTGTTATAACACTTATATGCTTTGTTGTAGGGGGAATATCCAAGTAGAATGCCTTCATCTGCTCTAGGTTCAAGTTTGCCAAGATGTTCATCAGTATTCTTGATATAGCATTTGCTCCCAAAAATTTTGAAATGTTTTACCGAAGGAGTCTCACCATACCAGATCTCATGCGGAGTTTGAGTGTTGTTTACTCGGACATTTGTTTTGTTGAGAATAACAACCGCAACATATGCAGCTTCACCCCAGAAGGTTGCGGGAGTTCCAGACTGATCAAGCATAGCACAAGCCATTTGTTGGATTGTTCTGTTCATCATTTCCGCCACTCCATTTTGCTGAGGAGTCCTAGCTATAGAGAATTCCCTTCTTATTCCATGCTCTTCATAGAAATCGAAAAATTCATTTGAGGTAAACTCCCCACCTCTGTCGGACCTGAGGCACTCAATTTTGTAATCTGATTCATTTTCAAGCAAGGCTTTGAAGGATTGGAATTTTTCGAATGCTTCGTCCTTGTGCTTGATAAGTCCTAACCAAACCATCCTGGAGAAGTCATCGATGAATAATATAAGGTATTCTTCTCCTCGAGGTGACCTTTTCCTGAATGGACCACATACATCTGTATGAACTAGCTCTAGAGGCCTACTGGTTGATCCTTCCTTCTCAGGGAAGTTAGTTCTGGTTTGCTTCCCAAACTGACATTATTTGCATATGGTGTTGTCTGGAATTTTGATGTCTGGAAGACCACAAACTGCCTGATACTTGCATGCTTTCCTTATTTGTGAAAATCTTAGATGCCCCAACCTCTGGTGCCATAACCAGTGTTCATCATTCTTGCTTAAGTAACATTGTTGTTCTCCTTCTTCAAATATGTATAGATTATTTGGAGTTCTTTTGCCTTTGATAATTGTTTCTCCTGTATCAAGATCAGGAACACTACACCCATCTAATCGAAATATCACCTCAGTTCCATTATCGCACATCTGACTGACACTCAATAGATTATGTTTCAATCCATCAACATATAAAACATTTTCAGCTTTGACATCCTCTTTCAACTGAGCAATGCCATTTCCTTTTATGGCTACCAGAGTATCATTTCCAAAAGAAACTTTCTTTCCTTTTTCTAAAGCAGTATATGATTCAAGTTTTTCTTTATCACCCGTCATATGCTTCGAGCATCCGCTGTCGATGTACCATTGATTTTCTTATCCTTCCACATATAAAGCTATCCCACATCTTTCTGGTTGTGGTTCCTTCAATCTCCATGTTTTGGCACTTGAGGTTTGTTCCTTCTGAGTTGTCTTCCAAAACCTGCTCCTGCATTCAGAATCTTCATGACCAAAATTATTACAAATAGAACATTCAATTTCATTTTCAAGGGCGGAGAAGTTGTTATAGGTCCTCTTCGTGATTGTAGGCATACTTCTTTGTTTTTGAGCTTCTCTAGTCATGATTGTCTTATAGGCAACACATTGAGCTGCTTTGTGACCAAAGTTATGGCAAGAAAAACATTGGCCATTGAAGAAATTTCTTCGACTATCATCCAACCGATTGTAATTTCTACTACCATCCATTCTTGAAGAAAATTGGGAAGATTTTACCTGTGGCTGGTTGTAGCTTCTATTTATCCTTAAGGTAGCATGCCCCTGATTTTCTTGATAGTCTTTGTTCGTCCTTGAGGAAGACTGTCCCTGATTTACCTGATGATTTCTATTAGGCCTTTGCTCACTCCTTCTTGTTGCATCAAGATAACTTTTAGAGGTGGAAGATTGAGATGCTTCTCCATTATACCCCAGACCTGTCTTGATTAGAGGGGAACGCTGCACACCGATAATCTCATCCAGAGTTTCAGATCCTTTAACAAATTTAAGATTAAGGGCCTTTTTTTTCTCAATTTCTTTTCTAAG